>CM044003.1:25529511-25590876 GCA_024085815.1 Flaveria linearis
CATGAGGCGGCTACTCAGCTCTTTTGGGATGGCATTCTCCTTTTGATAATGCTGCCACGCAATATGTTGTGGGCCCGTAATGCGCGCAACACCTTATGTTGCATGCGAGTGCAAGATTTCTTGAAGATCCTGATAAACAGGATTATTTAAGAAATCTTCTTCATGGTGAAAAATTTTTATGTTCTTATACTAGAGGTCACTGTTTATGACCATTTTGTACACAGAAAAGATAAAATCTTTTGTAATAGTGCTTTTGTAATGTAATGCAACATTAGATGTTTAATTGGCAAAAGTACCTATAGTAAAAGAAAAGTTTATCTTGAATGTTTCCGCTGCATTGTTTTATTTAAATATATGCGATGAAAGACCAACTGGAAGCGTCCCGGGAACGGGGCCTTACAAGTTGGTATCAGAGCCAAAAGTTTAAGAGAAATGGGTAAATTTTCAAAATAAACCTAAACTTAAACTGAAAATGGGACAGAAAAAGGGAAGAATGCCATCTGAGTAGCTGCGTGCCATCAGGTATTTTCTTAAAGTTAATCATGATTACGTGCGCATGATATGTGTTTATGTGTATTGTTAGACTTAGATACTAATGTGGTCAGGACAGGTAATGCTCGGGGTACGAAGAGTAAAGTAAGTGGCTAATCACAACTGGCCACTGTAATTAGGGACTTACTATACTTGACATAAACTGAGCTATTTACTTGAATGACCGTGTTGGTGTTTGAATCTTTCAGTGTGATAGAATATGGTCGGTGGTAGATCATCTAAAGCTTCACGTGGTGGTGGACGTGGTGCTGGACCGCGTGCCACGAGAGGAAGACCTAGGGTAGAGAAGGTAGTTCATGAGGAAACCGAGACCCCTCATCAGGAGGATGCAGACGAAAGCGCCAACTTGAGAGCCTTGGTAAAAGAGGCAGTGGTGGAAGAAGTGCACCAGGTCATGCAGACAATCTTACCGTCTGTAGTGACCGAAGTGATTAAAGCTGTCAGAGAAGGTGATAGAAGAGAAAGGAATAGGTCCTCAAGAAGGCAGCGACGAACAGAGCCGGAAACGGTTCTATCTGATGATGAAGAGGAAGAGGAGGAAGAGCAGGTACGGGAGACAACACGGGGTTGTAACTACGGGGCATTTATGAGGTGCAAGCCCCCGACTTTTGATGGTTCTGGTACTGCTGCTGATGCTCACCAATGGGTGAGAGAAATGGAGGCTGTCCTCGATATTAGTGATTGCCAGGAGGACAAGAAGGTGAAGTTTGCTACCCACTCTTTCACAGGGTCGGCTTTGTGCTGGTGGGACAATATAGTCCAAGCCGAGGGTATCAGGGCCATAGGGAAGATGAAGTGGGCTGAGTTAAAAAGGATGGTGATCGAGGAGTTCAGTCCTCGTCGGGAAATGGACAGAGTTGAGAGAGAGTTCCTGCAGTTGGAGGCAGGGACGATGACCCACCAACAATACACCACCAAGTTTAACGAAATGGCACGGTTGGTGCCAGAGCAGGTGACGCCGGTGTCTCGAAAGATCAACCGGTATATTCATGGGCTGCCAGCTGAAATTCGTTGGCATTTGATTTCTGCTCGACCGAGCACTTTCAGGTCGGCAGTGGATTTGGCGGGAAGGTTATACGATGAAAGGGCTGCGTCGGTGAAGGCTGAGGGTAGTAAGAAGGGAGGTGGTGAGAGAAACTGGCAGGGGAAGAGGTTTAGTCGAGGTGATACTTCGACGAGTAATAAGAAGACGCGGGTGGATGACCGCCGGGTGGTCGCGTCGGGTTCAGGAGGAAAGAAGTGTGGTAAATGCGGGAGAGAACACGGTGGGGAATGCAGATTGGGGATGAACGTATGCTTCAGGTGTGGTCAACCTGGCCACATCGCTATAGACTGTAAGAAGCCTAGGGCGGAGGCTTCAGGGGTAAAGAAAACGGGGAGTGAAGGTCCGAGAGCAAGCGCCAGGGCATTCACAATGACGCAAGAAGAGGCTAGGACGGACCCCGATGTAGTGTCCGGTACGTTTCTGGTGAACCAAACTTTAGCCTCGGTATTATTTGATTCGGGTGACAGTAGGAGTTTTATTTCTGCTGCTTTCTGTGCCAAATTGCCCGTTAGTAGTAGACGTGTGGATATACCGTTTGATGTAGAGACTACTATAGGTAAAACTACCAGGATTTCCAAGGTGATAGAGGGTTTTGACGTAGAATTAGAGGGCCATAAATTTCCGGTTAGACCATTTGCGATGATTTTGGGTGGTTTTGATTTGGTGCTTGGAATGGATTGGTTGGCGGACTTTGAGGCGAATATAGTGTGTCGAAAGAAGATGATCTGTTTGACAGCGCCTGACAGAAGTTCGGTAACTGTTTATGGGGATCGGGTCACGACAATTCCGAAGGTGATCTCTATGGCGGTGGCGGGAAAATGTATGAGGCGTGGATGTAGCGCCTTCTTATGTTATGTAAAGGATGTAGAAACGCCAACACCACAACTATCCGATGTTCCGGTGGTGTGTGATTTTCCAGATGTGTTTCCCGAAGACTTATCGGGAGTGCCACCTGACAGAGAGGTTGAGTTCCAGATTGACCTGATACCAGGCGCCCAACCTGTTGCCAAAGCACCGTATCGATTGGCTCCGACGGAAATGAAAGAGTTGATGGAGCAGTTGCAAGAGTTGTTGGATAAGGGGTTTATTAGACCGAGTATCTCACCTTGGGGTGCTCCGGTCCTGTTTGTAAAGAAGAAAGACGGTAGTATGAGGATGTGCATCGACTACCGCGAGCTGAATAAGTTGACGGTAAAGAACAGATACCCCTTGCCAAGGATCGACGACTTGTTTGATCAACTTCAGGGTGCTAGTTGGTTTTCACGAATAGATCTTCGATCAGGCTACCATCAACTGAAGGTGAAGGAGCAGGATGTCCCTAAAACAACTTTTCGTACGCGCTATGGTCACTATGAGTTCCTTGTCATGTCTTTTGGTTTGACCAATGCGCCAGCTGCTTTTATGGATCTGATGAACAGGGTGTGCCGGCCGATGTTGGATAAATCAGTGATTGTATTTATCGATGATATCTTGATTTATTCGAAGAGTGAGACTGAGCATGCCGGTCACATTCGCGAAGTTCTGGAGACGTTGAGAAGGGAGAAGTTGTATGCTAAATTCTCCAAATGCGCATTCTGGTTACGTGAAGTTCAATTCTTGGGTCACATGGTAAATCCGGACGGGATTATGGTTGATCCGGCGAAGGTGGAAGCGGTGATGCAATGGAAGTCTCCAAAGACGCCATCTGAGATCCGAAGTTTCTTGGGTTTGGCGGGTTATTACCGAAGATTAATTCAAGACTTCTCCAAAATCGCTTCCCCACTAACCAAGTTGACCCGGAAAGACTTGAAATTTATATGGGGTCAAGCTCAAGAAAAGGCGTTTGAAGAGCTGAAGATGAGGTTGACCCAAGCTCCAGTTCTGTCATTACCCGAGGGAAGCGAAGATCTAGTGGTTTATTCTGATGCTTCTTATTCGGGACTGGGATGCGTGTTGATGCAGAGGGGAAAGGTTATAGCTTATGCATCCCGGCAGTTGAAAGTCCATGAGGTTAATTACCCTACTCATGATTTGGAGCTAGCAGTTGTGGTCTTTGCATTGAAGATTTGGAGGCACTATCTCTACGGAACGAAGTGCACCATCTTTACCGACCACAAAAGCTTGAAGTACTTCTTCGAGCAAAAAGATCTGAATATGAGGCAACGGCGATGGTTGGAGCTTATAAAGGATTATGATTGTGAAATCCACTACCATCCGGGCAAAGCCAACGTGGTGGCGGATGCCCTTAGCCGAAAAGAGAGGCCCGAGCCGATTCGGGTGAAAGCGTACCAGCTGATCATGACCTCTGACGTGATGAAGCAAGTCAAAGAGTTCCAAGATGAGGCATTGAAAGAAGATCATCTTAACTCTGAAAGAATGAGAGGCCTGGTTGCGGAGTTGGGTGAGAACACAACTGGTGTTAGAACCCGGTTTGGGCGTATGTGGATTCCTCGTCTTGGGAATCTACGTGGAAAGATCATGGATGAGGCCAATAAGACTCGATATTCTATTCACCCTGGTGCTACCAAGATGTACCAAGACATGAAGAAAGATTATTGGTGGCCGGGTATGAAACGCGATGTGGTGGAGTATGTGAGTAAATGCCTTACTTGTTTACAAGTGAAGGCCGAGCACCAGAAGCCGTATGAAAAGATTCAACCCTTGGATATCCCGGAATGGAAGTGGGAATACATTACCATGGATTTTATCACAAAGCTGCCACGTACCCCGAAAGGGTATGATACTATATGGGTGATTGTGGATCGTCTGATGAAGAGTGCTCACTTCCTACCGATGCGCGAGACATATTCATCCGAGTGTTTGGCCGATCTTTTCATCAAAGAGATTGTGACTCATCATGGTGTACCGGTGTCGATTGTGTCTGATCGCGACACCCGTTTTACATCCAAATTCTGGAAGAAATTCCACGATGCTATGGGGACGAGGTTGCATATTAGCACGGCTTATCATCCTCAAACTGATGGTCAGTCGGAAAGGACCATTCAGACTTTGGAGGACATGCTTCGGGCATGTGTTATTGACTTCGGGGGAAGTTGGGATGACCACATAACGTTAGCTGAATTCTCGTACAACAACAGCTATCATGCCAGTATTGGCATGCCACCCTATGAGATGCTATACGGCAGGAGATGCAGGATACCCGTTTGTTGGGGTGATATTGGTCAGAAAGAATTGGGGAGCGTCAAAGTGATCGAGGCTACAAATGAAAAGCTCGAAAGGATCAAAGCATATATGAAGGCAGCCAAAGACAGACAGAAGTCGTATGCTGACAAACGACGCAGACCGATTGAGTTCCAGGTGGGAGACCGAGTTATGTTAAAGGTCTCGCCTTGGAAAGGAATCATTCGATTCCGGAAGCGGGGTAAGTTGAGCCCACAGTATATAGGCCCTTTTCGAATTGTTGCTCGAGTAGGGGAGGTGGCCTATAGGTTGGATCTACCAGATGAGTTAAGTGGATTTCACCCGACCTTCCACGTATCTCATCTGAGAAAATGTTTGGCCGATGAGGATCTGATCGTTCCACTGGAAGATATTGAAGTAGACGAACGACTCAACTATATAGAGCAACCAGTGGCGATCGTCGATCGCAAAGAGAAGAGGTTAAGAAATAAAGTGGTTCCCCTTGTGCGTGTACAGTGGCGGCACAGGAAGTGATCCGAATCAACGTGGGAAACTGAAGAAGAAATGAGACAGCTTTACCCACGATTATTCGAGGAATAACAGGTTTCGGGGACGAAACCTAAATAAGAGGGGTGGACTTGTAACACCGGAAGTTTGACTTTTTGAAGTGATATGCGACTGAGTCTCAGTCGCATGGAATTCATGCGACTGGGGGGTTCAATCGCATAATGCTCGGACGACTAAAGGTTCAACCGCATGGAACTCATGCGACTGGAGGTCCAGTCGCATGGTGTTCATGTGACTGAAGGTCCAGTCGCCCCTGGGCTTCGGGCGACTGAGCTGTACCTATAAAAGAGGAGCAGCTCTCTTCTTCCCCCAACACTCACACGTTTCAGTCGGGGAAAGAGCAGAGAGCGACAGAGCAGAGAAATCAGTCGGGGAAAGAGCAGAGAGCGACAGAGCAGAGAAAGAAAAGAGGGAACGGGGTGATTCGGGCTCGAGATTTGTCGAGAGGCTATTCAAATCGAATCTCTTCATATTCTCCGTGATAAGGTGAGTTCTAGGACACCTCATTTACACGTTTTCAAACGATTTTGGGGCTGGATCACATCTAAACCCTAGTTTTGTAAAAGTGTATGTTTGACCCATTTGGGTGATATGTGTTTAAAGTATGATGTAGGACTTACACATGTTTATATGATGTCCTAATATGATTCCCTAAGGTTTGGGAGGGTTAATCTGGGCTTGAATGGAGTTTAGAAGGGTTTTTCAGTCGAGCGACGCGGCTGCTGTTCGTGATGAACTTCAGTCGCTGCCCAGTTAGGGTTATGCGACTGGAGGGCCAGTCGCACGACTGAGGAATGATTGATGTCCAACTGTACGATTGAGGCTCAGTCGGACGACTGGGGCTCAAATGTACGACTGATGGTTCAGTCGCACAGATGTCCATTCGCATAGATCCATTCGCATAGTAGTACAGACGTACGACTAAGGGTTCAGTCGCATAGATGCCCATTCGCATGACTCAGTCGCATGGAGGCCATGCGACTGGAGTATGTTCAATCGCCCAAATAGGGCTGATGTGAATGTGGAGAGAAGTGTATGTATGATGTATGAAGGCTAAGTATGATGTAGCCTTATATGATAGTAATGACTGATGATTTGTAAATATCGTTGTTCCTCGCTTTGATGCATATTTATCTTTCCACAGTTTTACATGTTATCACTAATAGATAAAATGAAAGTATTACGTAAAGTACAGTGAAAGAGTAATAAAGAAAGTGAAGGAACATTAATAAAAGTTAACAAGTCTTGCAAGCTTATAGGAGTTACACGACTATGTGTCGTTAACTCAACTGTGTTGCGGGCTAGCTACCCATTGACGCACACAGGGTCAATCAATTGAGATTGGCAGGACCTTTGTGGCGTGCCCCGGATGATCGGGGCGGCCTTGTACACAGTACACATAGCCCTTTTGGGGGAATACAGTTGACCCTTCGTGGGATACACATAGCCCTTTCGGGGGAATACAGTTGACCCTTCGGGGTATATAGATGGCCCGTCATCCGTTTTCCCATCGCGCACATAGTTGGGGTATCGCTCACTGGTCCACACAGAAAGTGAAACATAAAGATAAAGTTTATAGACAAGGCATATAGTACAAAGAACGAACGTTATTTGTTCACACAGTTGATGCGTGCTCGCATATACAGTACAGTATAGTATTTTACAAAAAAGTCTATTTTGATATACCACATATAAAACTAGAACTCACTCAGCGACGCTGACTTTTTATGTGTTTCCATTTGGCAGGTAGGGTTGCTGAGGATGGCACGAGGCGGCTACTCAGCTCTTTTGGGATGGCATTCTCCTTTTGATAATGTTGCCACGCAATGTGTTGTGGGCCCGTAATGCGCGCAACACATTATGTTGCATGCGAGTGCAAGATTTCTTGAAGATCCTGATAAACCGAATTATTTAAGAAATCTTCTTCATGATGAAAAATTTTTATGTTCTTATACTAGAGGTCACTGTTTATGACCATTTTGTACACAGAAAAGATGAAATCTTTTGTAATAGTGCTTTTGTAATGTAATGCAACATTAGATGTTTTGTAATTGACGTACGTTGTATTAAATGGCAAAAGTACCTATAGTAAAAGAAAAGTTTATCTTGAATGTTTCCGCTGCATTGTTTTATTTAAATATATGCGATGAAAGACCAACTGTAAGCGTCCCGGGAACGGGGCCTTACAAATCCCCGTTATGTGAATCCTCAACAATCATAAGGTCATATACAGTGACCTCTAGTATAAAACATAAAAATAAAAATATGTTTTTTCATCATAAAGGAGATTCCTTAAGTAATCCCGTTTTATGGGACTCCTCAAGAAATCTCGCACTTGCATGCAACATAATGTGTTGCGTGCATTACGGGCCCACAACACATGACGTTGCAGCATGATAAAAAGGAGAATGCCGTCCCCCACGAGCTGAGTAGTCGCCTCGTGCCATCCCCAGCAACACTACCTGCCAACTAGAAACACATAAAAGTCAGCGTTGCTGAGTGAGTTCTAGTTTTATAATAAACATAGTTCGTTTTTATTAAAACTATTCTTTCTCGTAATCATACATCATACATACGCAGAGATAATATTTATTATTATCTTCATCATTCGTTATACATCATCATCTTTTAAATTCTTGTATGGATCCTGTCAGGCTTTACCCACTTCATAGCACTCGGCTATGATTACTGTGGTCGAATGACAAGGATCCCGTATCATCTTCGCTTGCACATTGAAAGGTGTTTGTACCAATACCATATGCTATACCCCGATCAGTCATAGCTACTGGGCCGAAGTCAACAAATGAGCAACAAAACGTATGCCCAGTACTAGTAGGTAAGCGGTAGAGGTACCATGACCATGGTCAATCACCAAGAAAGACCAATCGCGTTATTCAATGCTTGCAAGACTTAATTCGTTCTTTCATTAATGCATGTATTCATCATCATATCTCTTTTCATTCATTCATTAATACATGCATTCATCATCACGTTCCTCTTTCATTATCTTTCACTTTACGTTACATAATACTTCATTCATTCATTTTCGTAAAGTTTCGGAAAGATAAACATGCATAATCATAAGGAACATACACATAACATTCATTCATCATTATACAAGGCATCATACATATATGGTATACAGTAGGTATACCCATGCAACATCATCAACATCATCATGCCTATGTTACTCATTTACTCAAATAAATCAGATCTTACTGAACTTAATCCGCATTCATAATCTGCTCATCCGCATTTGACTGATCATCCGTATTAGTCAATGCGGATGAGGAATGCCTTACCCGCATTTCATCCTGTAGTACATCCGCAATTGATGCCACCCGCATTAATCAATGCGGATGAAGAGATGCCTTTACTATATTCCGTATACTACCCGCATTGGTCAATGCGGTTGAAGAATGCCTTTTCTTCCTGACCCATCCGCATTAGACAAATGCGGCTGAGTATTTCCATAACCGTATTTGTTGACCCATCCGCATTTGTTAATGCGGTTGCCTAATGCCTTAACCGCATTCTCCATGGTCATCCGCATTAGTTAATGCGGTTGACCACCTTAACCTCATTTGTTTCGGCAGTCCGCATTGGATAATGCGGTTGAGTATGGCAACCTGCAACTTAACCTGTGCTATCTCCATAACCCATTCATCATCGTAACACACTATTGGCACAGGTTTAACATAATATTTACTTAGAACAACTAAGCATCACACATATCATGGAAAAGATCTAAGACAGTCATCAGTAGTATACATGCTAACCCATGTTGAAGTCCTTATACCTGTCCTAGATTCTTATATACAGTAGGCATTGCAGCCCCAAACTAATCGTATTCACATATTTTCATACATACATACACAGATTAATCACATAATCCCGAAAACAGTTCGTAGATGCGTTCCAGCCCCAAAATCAGTCAAAAACGTGTAAAGGAAGGGGTCTTAGAACTCACATTGTGTTGCTGAGTATGACTTCTTCGAAATCCGTAACCGTGAAACCCAGCACCTCGAACTCGTCTTCTTCTTCTTCTTGTTCTTCCTTCAAAATCCCGTAGTTTGCTCTTTCTCTCTCTAGAACTTTCGCAGATTTGGGGGTTGTGAGGGAAAGAATAGGCAGCATTTCCTATGTATATCAGATATTTTCTTTTCTTTGTACTTTTTACACAAAACCCCCTTCTACTTTCTCTTTCCTTTCCTTTTCCTCCAAAATTCTTTCTTTTCTTTTCTTCTCATTATTTCTCTTCGTCTAATCAAAATTTCGGGTGTTACAAGTCCACCCCCCTTATAAAGGTTTCGTCCCCGAAACCTATTATTCCTCGAATAGACGTGGGTAGTGTTGTCTCATCTCTTCCTCAGTCTCCCACGTAGACTCAGATCCCTTTCTGTGCTTCCACTGTACACGCACGAGATGAACCACTTTATTTCGCAGCCGCTTTTCTTTTCTGTCAAGGATTGCCACTGGTTGCTCTACATAGTTGAGCTGTTCATCTACTTTGATATCTTCCAGTGGAACAATCATATCTTCATCGGCCAAACATTTTCTCAGATGAGATACGTGAAAGGTCGAGTGAATTCCACTCAACTCATCTGGCAATTCCAACCTATAGGCCACCTCTCCTACTCGAGCAATGATTCGGAAAAGGGCCTATATACCGCGGGCTCAGTTTGCCCCGCTTCTGGAACCGAATGATTCCTTTCCAAGGCGAGACCTTTAACATAACTCGGTCACCAACCTTGAACTCTATCGGCCTTCGCCTTTTGTCAGCATACGACTTTTGCCTATCTTTCGCCGCCTTCATGAAGGTTTTGATCTTTCCTAACTTCTCAGTCGTTGCTTCAACCACCTCGACACCTCCCAGTTCCTTCTGCCCAATGTCTCCCCAACACACGGGCGTCCTACATTTCCTACTGTACAACATTTCGTAAGGTGGCATGCCAATGCTGGCATGATAACTATTATTGTACGAGAATTCTGCTAACGGTAAGTGATCATCCCAACTTCCTCCAAAATCGATCACGCATGCCCGAAGCATGTCTTCGAGTGTCTGGAACGTCCTCTCGGACTGACCGTCCGTCTGAGGGTGGTAAGCCGTGCTGATATGTAGTCTCGTCCCCATCGCATCATGGAATCTCTTCCAGAATTTTGATGTAAAACGGGTGTCACGATCCGACACGATGGACACCGGCACGCCATGACGATCTACGATTTCTTTGATGAATAGATCCGCCAATATTTCAGATGAATACGTCTCGCGGATCGGTAAGAAGTGGGCGCTTTTCGTCAAATGGTCGACTATCAACCATATAGTATGATACCCTTTTGGGGTACGTGGTAGCTTCATGATGAAATCCATGGTGATGTGCTCCCACTTCCACTCGGGTATATCCAACAGTTGGATCTTCCCGTAAGGCTTCTGCTGCTCTGCCTTTACTTGTAAACAAGTTAGGCACTTACTCACGTACTCCACCACATCACGCTTCATACCCGGCCACCAATAATCTTTCTTCATGTCGTGATACATCTTGGTAGCGCCAGGGTGAATGGAGTATCGAGTCTTATGGGCCTCGTCCATGATCTTCCCACCTAGATCCCCGTATCGAGGAATCCACATTCGCCCAAACCAGGTCTTAACACCAAGAGTGTTCTCGCCCAGTTCTGATACATCTTGCATATGTTGTGCTGTATTTCAACAGATATGTACTATATTCTAAACATCTCATGCACATATAATGTTATATGCACTATATGCATTAATTTAAAACAGCACACATAATTAAAACACACATCTACAGGAGGTATTGTTAATTTAAAACAACACATATAAGGAAAAAACAGCACACATAATAAGAACAACACATAATAAAAACAGCACGCTTTAAGAAAACAACACACTTAATGAAAACAGCACACATATAATGATAACACATAAAAACAATTACAGCACAAACATATATAACAGCGAAACAAATACAGCAAACACATATATAGATACAACACAATAGAAAAACCACCGATTCACATAATGTATTTTTAATTTAAAATATAACCTATAAAGAAAACAGTACACATAATTAAAACAGCACACATAATAATCTACAACATAATTAATTGTTCAAAACAGCACAGAACAACACACATATATATATATACAACATAATTAAAACAACACAAAACAACACATATATAGATACAGCACACATCGAAAGGTATTTAACTCAAAACAGCATATATAACGAAAACAGCACAGAGATGAAAACAACACAATATAAGAAAATAGTACACATAATTAAAACAACACACAAATAATCTACAACATAATTAATTGTTCAAAACAGCACAGAACAACACATATATAGATAGGGGAAAGTTCCCCTAAGAATAATATTTTCCCTAAGAAATCTAAGAAATATTTTCAGCCACTAATTACATGTTAAGGGCATTCCTAGTAATTAAATCAAATATAGGAATAAAAGGACATTACGGTAATTTGACAATATAAAATAGAAAAACACAAATATACGGTTTCGGAACCATCTTCTTCTGTCTATTCCTCTCCTGCATCGTCATTCCACAATCGAAATCAAGTAAGTTCTTCAAATTATTTGTGAAATCCATTAAATTATTGAAGTTATAGTACCGATTCTATGTTTTTTATTGAAAAACAGAATCAAAACGACCTAAAATGAAGAAGAAATCGATGATTCATAGCGGCGGTAAGTGTCTTGAATTCAATTACAAATTTGTTTAATATGTGTAGTGAATACTAAATTTCAAACCAAGGTTCATATATGTACTGCATTCTAAACTTGAATTGTTGCATTGTTTGTTTATATAAGATTATTAGGTTAGTTACAAAGTCTATTTTCATATATGTACTGTATTCTACAACTTGATTAATGTAGTATTTTCAAACGAAATCAAATGAATATGTTGTGATATTCATATATGTACTGCATTTTATCCTTTATTATAACATTAAAATATATTGAAATTGGGTTATTATGTTTCCAAGTCGATGCATCTATCATTAATGTACTACATTATAATTTCAAATGGATTTTAATATATGTACTTTATTCTAAACTTGATTTGTAATTTTATAAGTATGAACATGGATTTTCTATCATTAATGTACCGTATTATAATTTCAACAGATATGTACACTATACGCACATGTTGTAATGTATTTCAACAGATATGTACTGCATTCTAAACTTGATTTGTAATTTTATAAGTATGAACATAGGTTTATCATAAATGTGTTGTATTCTTGGTATTATAAAATTGGTTGTACCTGTACATGCATGAAAACCATTATGTACTTGTACATCACATTTTGTGCTGTATTTCAACAGATATGTACTATATTCTAAATATCTCATGCATATATCATGTTATATGCACTATATGCAGTATAACATTGATATTTATTGAGGTTGTGTTATTATGTTTCCAGATATTACATGTTGTGCTGTATTTCAACAGATATGTACTATATTCTAAAATCTCACAGCACATGTTGTGCTGTATTTCAACAGATATGTACACTATACGCACATGTTGTGCTATATTTCAACAGATATGTACTGCATTCTAAACTTGATTTGCAATTTTATAAGTATGAATATAGGTTTGTCATGAATGTGCTGTATTCTTGGTATTATAAAATTGTTTGTACCTGTACATGCATGAACACCATTATGTACTTGTACATCACATTTTGCACATGTTGTGCTGTATTTCAACAGATATGTACTATATTGTAAACATCTCATGCATATATAATGTTAAATGCACTATATGCATTAATTTAAAACAGCACACATAATTAAAACACACATCTACAGGAGGTATTGTTAATTTAAAACAGCACATATAAGGAAAAAACAGCACACATAATAAGAACAACACATAATAAAAACAGCACGCTTTAAGAAAACAGTACACTTAATGAAAACAGCATGCTTTAAGAAAATAACACACTTAATGAAAACATCACACATATAATGATAACACATAGAAACAATTACAGCACAAACATATATAACAGCGAAACAAATACAGCAAACACATAAATAGATACAGCACAATAGAAAAAACTACCGATTCACATAATGTATTTTTAATTTAAAACATAACCTATAAGGAAAACAGTACACATAATTAAAACAACATACGTAATAATCTACAACATAATTAATTGTTCAAAACAGCACAGAACAACACATATATATATATATATACAATATAATTAAAACAGCACAAAACAACACATATATAGATACAGCACACAGCGAAAGGTATTTAACTCAAAACAGCACATATAACGAAAACAGCACAGAGAGGAAAACAGCACAATATAAGAAAACAGTACATATAATTAAAACAACACACATAATAATCTACAACATAATTAATTGTTCAAAACAGCACAGAACAACACATATATAGATAGGGGAAAGTTCCCCTAAGAATAATATTTTCCCTAAGAAATCTAAGAAACATTTTCAGCCACTAATTACATGTTAAGGGCATTCCTAGTAATTAAATCAAATATAGGAATAAAAGGACATTATGGTAATTTGACAATATAAAATAGAAAAACACAAATATACGGTTTCGGAACCATCTTCTTCTGTCTATTCCTCTCCTGCATCATCATTCCACAATCGAAATCAAGTAAATTATTTGTGAAATCCATTAAATTATTGAAGTTATAGTACCGATTCTATGTTTTTTGGTTGAAAAACAGAATCAAAACGACCTAAAATGAAGAAGAAATCGACGATTCATAGCGGCGGTAAGTGTCTTGAATTCAATTACAAATTCGTTTAATATGTGTAGTGAATACTAAATTTCAAACCGAGGTTCATATATGTACTGCATTCTAAACTTGAATTGTTGCATTGTTTGTTTATATAAGATTATTAGGTTAGTTACAAAGTCTATTTTCATATATGTACTGTATTCTACAACTTGATTAATGTAGTATTTTCAAACGAAATCAAATGAATATGTTGTGATATTCATATATGTACTGCATTTTATCCTTCATTATAATGTTAAAATATATTGAAATTGGGTTATTATGTTTCCAAGTCGATGCATCTATCATTAATGTACTGCATTATAATTTCAAATAGATTTTAATATATGTACTGTATTCTAAACTTGATTTGTATTTTTATAAGTATGAACATGGATTTTCTATCATTAATGTACTGCATTATAATTTCAATAGATATGTACACTATACGCACATGTTGTGATGTATTTCAACAGATATGTACTGCATTCTAAACTTGATTTGTAATTTTATAAGTATGAACATAGGTTTATCATAAATGTGCTGTATTCTTGGTATTATAAAATTGGTTGTACCTGTACATGCATGAAAACCATTATGTACTTGTACATCATATTTTGTGTTGTATTTCAACACATATGTACTATATTCTAAACATCTCATGCAAATATCATGTTATATGCACTATATGCAGTATAACATTGATATTTATTGAGGTTGTGTTATTATGTTTCCAGATATTACATGTTGTGCTGTATTATAACAGATATATACTATATTCTAAAATCTCACAGCACATGTTGTGCTGTATTTCAACAGATATGTACACTATACGCACATGTTGTGCTATATTTCAACAGATATGTACTACATTCTAAACTTGATTTGCAATTTTATAAGTATAAACATAGGTTTGTCATGAATGTGCTGTATTCTTGGTATTATAAAATTGGTTGTACCTGTACATGCATGAAAACCATTATGTACTTGTACATCACATTTTGCACATGTTGTGCTGTATTTCAACAGATATGTACTATATTCTAAACATCTCATGCATATATAATGTTATATGCACTATATGCATTAATTTAAAATAGCACACATAATTAAAACACACATCTACAGGAGGTATTGTTAATTTAAAACAGCACATATAAGGAAAAAACAGCACACATAATAAGAACAACACATAATAAAAACAGCACGCTTTAAGAAAACAACACACTTAATGAAAACAGCACGCTTTAAGAAAACAACACACTTAATGAAAACAGCACACATATAATGATAACACATAGAAACAATTACAGCACAAACATATATAACAGCGAAACAAATACAGCAAACACATATATAGATACAGCACAATAGAAAAAACCACCGATTCACATAATGTATTTTTAATTTAAAACATAACCCTAAGGAAAACAGTACACATAATTAAAAGAGCACACATAATAATCTACAACATAATTAATTGTTCGAAACAGCACAGAACAACACATATATATATACAACATAATTAAAACAGCACAAAACAATACATATATAGATACAGCACACATCGAAAGGTATTTAACTCAAAACAGCACATATAACGAAAACAACACAGAGAGGAAAACAACACAATATAAGAAAACAGTACACATAATTAAAACAACACACATAATAATCTACAACATAATTAATTGTTTAAAACAGCACAGAACAACACATATATAGATAGGGGAAAGTTCCCCTAAGAATAATTTTTTCCCTAAGAAATCTAAGAAACATTTTCAGCCACTAATTACATGGTAAGGGCATTCCTAGTAATTAAATCAAATATAGGAATAAAAGGACATTATGGTAATTTGACAATATAAAATAGAAAAACACAAATATACGGTTTCGGAACCATCTTCTTCTGTCTATTCCTCTCCTGCGTTGTCATTCCACAATCGAAATCAAGTAAGTTCTTCAAATTATTTGTGAAATCCGTTAAATTATTGAAGTTATAGTACCGATTCTATGTTTTTTTGTTGAAAAACAGAATCAAAACGACCTAAAATGAAGAAGAAATCGACGATTCATAGCGGCGGTAAGTGTCTTGAATTCAATTACAAATTCGTTTAATATGTGTAGTGAATACTAAATTTCTAACCGAGGTTCATATATGTACTGCATTCTAAACTTGAATTGTTGCATTGTTTGTTTACATAAGATTATTAGGTTAGTTACAAAGTCTATTTTCATATATGTACTGTATTCTACAATTTGATTAATGTAGTATTTTCAAACGAAATCAAATGAATATGTTGTGATATTCATATATGTACTGCATTTTATCCTTCATTATAACATTAAAATATATTGAAATTGGGTTATTATGTTTCCAAGTCGATGCATCTATCATTAATGTACTGATTATAATTTCAAATGGATTTTAATATATGTATTGTATTCTAAACTTGATTTGAAATTTTATAAGTATGAACATGGATTTTCTATCTTTAATGTACTACATTATAATTTCAACAGATATGTACACTATACGCACATGTTGTGCTGTATTTCAACAGATATGTACTGCATTTTAAACTTGATTTGTAATATTATAAGTATGAACATAGGTTTATCATAAATGTGCTGTATTCTTGGTATTATAAAATTGGTTGTACCTGTACATGCATGAAAACCATTATGTACTTGCACATCACATTTTATGCTGTATTTCAACAGATATGTACTATATTCTAAACATCTCATGCATATATCATGTTATATGCACTATATGCATTATAACATTGATATTTATTGAGGTTGTGTTATTATGTTTCCAGATATTACATGTTGTGCTGTATTTCAACAGATATGTACTATATTCTAAAATCTCACAGCACATGTTGTGCTGTATTTCAACAGATATGTACACTATACGCACATGTTGTGCTGTATTTCAACAAATATGTACTGCATTCTAAACTTGATTTGCAATTTTATAAGTATGAACATAGGTTTGTCATGAATGTGCTGTATTCTTGGTATTATAAAATTGGTTGTACCTGTACATGCATGAACACCATTATGTACTTGTACATCACATTTTGCACATGTTGTGCTGTATTTCAACAGATATGTACTATATTCTAAACATCTCATGCATATATAATGTTATATGCACTATATGCATTAATTTAAAATAGCACACATAATTAAAACACACATCTACAGGAGGTATTGTTAATTTAAAACAGCACATATAAGGAAAAAACAGCACACATAATAAGAACAACACATAATAAAAACAGCACGCTTTAAGAAAACAACACACTTAATGAAAACAACACGCTTTAAGAAAACAACACACTTAATGAAAACAGCACACATATAATGATAACACATAGAAACAATTACAGCACAAACATATATAACAGCGAAACAAATACAACAAACACATATATAGATACAGCACAATAGAAAAAACCACCGATTCACATAATGTATTTTTAATTTAAAACATAACCTATAAGGAAAACAGTACACATAATTAAAACAGCACACATAATAATCTACAACATAATTAATTGTTCAAAACAGCACAGAACGACACATATATATATATACAACATAATTAAAACAGCACAAAACAACACATATATAGATACAGTACGCATCGAAAGGTATTTAACTCAAAACAGCACATATAACGAAAACAGCACAGAGAGGAAAACAACACAATATAAGAAAACAGTACATATAAATTAAACAGCACACATAATAATCTACAACATAATTAATTGTTCAAAACAGCACAGAACAACACATATATAGATACAACATAATTAAAACAGCACAAAACAACACATATATAGATACAGCACACATCGAAAGGTATTTAACACAAAACAGCACATATAACGAAAACAGCACAGAGAGGAAAACAACACAATTTCATAAAAACAACGTACATAATTAAACAAAACTGAGTATATTAAAATTGTAATTGGAACCTTCATTGACTACATTGGAAGACATTGTAAGTACAGATTACAATAATAACTTGATTCTCGCTCCAAAATTGATAAAAATCACGAGCTGAGGCTTTGGTTTCGTGAAATTGAAGATCCTTATGATTGTTTCAACGATCGAACGCTGCAATAGTGGAATTGAAATCGGTTGGAATTGCAAATTATAATAAAAACTCACGATCTCTGGATTTGATTCGTGAAATTGATGACGATGACAACTTGATTCGATCAAAATCGCCTCGAATCAGAATATGATTTCGTCCCGACCGCTACAATACTGATTAGATATTGAAATCAATTTGAATATCGTGGATTCGAGTGTGAAATTGAGGTCGATCCACGCTGAAATCGTGAATTCTGTTGAAGAACAGAGATTTTAAAGAGTTTGAATAATATCTTATTTCCAAAAATACCCTCCATTACTAAAAATTAAAAATGACACATGTCACCATGATATTCATTCTTAGGCAACTTAGGCAACTAATTATTCTTAGTTGAACCTCTACCTATATATATGTATATATATACATACATATATATATATATATATGTATATATATATACATACCTATATATATATGTATGTATATATGTATGTATATATATGTATGTATATATGTATGTATATGTATGTATATATGTATATATATATATATGTATGTATGTATGTATGTATAATGTTTATTTCAGTCGTGGGAATGTTATGTGGGTGTACATGAATTCCTTGTAGTCACATGTGAATGGGGTTATGGTGTGAATGCTCCGTTTGTGTTGTTTGATGTGTGTTGCATGCGTGTGTGCATAAGGGGGTGTCATGAATATATGTATATCAATGCATGTATGTGGGCATGGAGATTTTAGTGGGTTTTAGTTTGGTGCATAAATTGTGTGGTGGGTCGTATAGAGGTAGGTACCTAGGTTGTATGTGTTTGCATTGATGGTTACATATGTGATGGTGTAGTGTGCATATATAATATATTTTAAGTGATGTACGTGTTATATTAAGTTCTTGGGTTGGTGGATATTGATTAGTATTACTAAGTGGTGTTTTCATATAGGGTTTTGGGTTAAAAATTATGCATTGTGTTAGTGATGTAAATAATGCTTACATATTGTATGTTGTGTGAATCATTGTTAATGTTGTGCATGTTTGCTGTGCAATTGACAAATGCAAATCCAGAATGAGAAAGCAAAACCTTACGATGTCACATCCCGGCGAAAGCGTGAAATGTTTTAGATGTGACTAGCTTGTTCAGAATGTACTGATCAAAAAATGTACAAGTAACACAAAACATAATACATTAACATATAATAGTACCAGTTCGGGTTACATTAACGTTAGTACACAAAATTTAATATAACCCTATTATAAAACATTTTATTCTAACTGTTACATCTTCAGAGACGATGGAAGTGAGCGTCCACCGATAGGCTAAGATCGTACAGATTAACAGTTAGATTTATACAGACTTTTCCCACCATTTCACCCCAGCCATTATACACATCAAATGAGAACATAATGTTATTAGGCATGATGAGCTCCTAAAAGAGCATACTCAAAATAGTCAACATAATGTTGGTGAGAATCATAGGTTTAATAACCAAACAAAACATATTGATGCAACATAAATAAGATTATAACCAAACCTACTTATATGCTAGGTGATTCATAACTGTCACAAATACAAATCACAAAAATCAGATAATATATCATCACAACACACATCATGTTGGTGCAGGAAATATTTTTCTAAGTAGAGCTACCAATATTATCTGACGATTCCTCATCCGAATTAATAGATGACAATGTGGGATTGTGGAAAGGGTTGAGGCAATCAAGATAAGAGAATGAAGAACTGAAGAAATGACTCAACAATCTTATCAATCATCATAACATGTTGGTTGACCACGTTACAACTCTAAATAATATGCGTGGCTGGTGACGAAGGGGACATCACAGCAAATTGTCAACGCCTAGATAACATGGAAAGCCAAATCAATGCATTGAATGTAGTGCTAAAACTAGAATAGGACCCGGAAGAAAACCCGAAGAGGCACCTGAAGAAGATCCGATGGAAGACCCCGAGGAGCAGCCTGATGATGAGCCCGAGAAAAGCACCGGATATATGGATTCGCTTTGATTTTCATTTCGTTCATTTTGTTTGTTTATCAGACTTTCGTTTATTTTGCACCTAGATAGGAAAGGTTCTTTCCCATCCGACTGATGTCTTTGGATTTTGATATTTGGTTTAATTGATTGTAGACATACTTACAATTTATTTTATCAGAAATTATTATTTGAACATTAAGTTATGATTGTGCTAAATTCTTTAATTGCTGATATTTAAATGGAGTTGATATGTTGTACATTTAGTTATTTTCGTATCGTGGTCGTGGTACCTTTAACATGACACCAGCTGAACTGGCCGCACTTATAAATCAGCATGTGGCTGATGCGTTTGCTAACCATAACCAAAACCCACAGCTCACTTCGATCGGTAAGTAATACTAAATTCATTTCTAACATTAACATTCCGTCAATCCTGTTAAACTATAACACTTGTTGAAAATTCTAAAGTTCTGATTTAAAATTTGTTACAGGTCAAGGGGTTTGTACTTACAAATCTTTTATGGACTGCAAACCCAACCGTTTACTGTGGTTGAAGGAGATATCGGAGTCGTTCATTGGTTTGAGAAGTTAGAGTCCGTGTTTGAAATGTGCAATTGCCCGGTGGCAAATCGGGTGAAGTATGCTACAGGACATTGGATGGAGCGATATTGAGTTGGTGGAACACCCAAGTGCAAATGTTGGATGTGGGGATCGCCAACCAAACTACTTGGGAAGATTTTAAGAACTTGACAAAGGAGGAGTACTGCTCCCGTGATGAGGTGCATAATTAGAGATGAAAATTTGGAACCTCAAGATGACTAGTTCTATGATCGAGGTGTATACTACTCGCTCTCATGAGCTCTCTACCCCGTGCTCTAATATAATCAACACTCCTTCACTAAGGATCGAAAGGTAGCTTCATGGATTAACTCCGGAAATTCAGAGCATGGTCAATACTTCTCGACCAAACACAATACAAGAAGCTATCAGATAACAAAATGACTAATCAGGATGTCGTGTAAAGAAAGCTACCCCCGCGCGGCTCTGCTTCAGTTACTACTGATGGAAGCAAAAAGAGTAAGTGGGAATCTGGTCCCAGCAATAAGCAAGGTTCAGCTAAGCAATCCAAGAGTTTGAGAGCCCCCGCACATTCAACCATTCTTCCTCATCATCTCAGCACAACGGTGGTTATGGCGGAACACTGCCCAAATGCAACAAATGTAGTTATCACTACAACGGGTCGTGTAATAAGAATAACTAGGAGAGAGCGGTAAATTTGGCTACGTTGCGAAAAAATGTCATGTGAATATAACAGCCAAGCAACCACCACAGCAGGATGAACAAAAGGGTTGTTATGAATGTGATCAAATTGGGCATTTCAAGAGAAATTGCCCAAGGCTGAAGAAGAACCACAATGGTGGAAGCAATGGAGGTAATGGTACGGATAATAGAAAAGATAATGGTGGCGACGACAATGGCGGTGCTAGGGGTAGTGCATTAGTCATTGGATCAGGTGAGGCTCGAAATGACCCTTTTACGGGGCCTGGTAAATTTCCTATCAATGGTTGTTTTTCTTCTATGTTATTTGATTTTAACACTGTAGGAGTTTTATTTCTCATACCAGTAAGTTACTAGATGTAACATCTACGACTTTAGACTCGAACTATACTGTAGAAATAGCCGATGGCAAGATTATAGAAGCTTCTCACATATACCGTGGTTGTAAGATAGTTTTGTTTAGGTACGAATTTGATATTGATATTCTGTTGATCAGATGTGGTAGCTTTGTTTATGTTGTTGGTATGATTTGGTTATCTAGAAACCAAGCCGAAATTATCTTTTGAGAGAAACTCATCAGACTTCCTCTTCCTAATGGAGAGATACTCACAGTGGAAGGTGATAAGTGTAGTGTCATGGTCAGCATCATTTCCTACATGACAGGGGAGAAACGAATTGATGATATATCTATTGAAAGGAATTTCCATAAATGTTCAGAGGACATTTCTGGCTTTTCTCCATATAGGCAAGTTGAGTTCTAGATCGAGCTGACACCAAGAGCTGCCCCTATCGCTCGGCGTCGTATCGTTTGGCATTAAACGAACTTCAAGAATTGTCGAAACAGTTGCAGGAACTATAAGATAAAGGATTCATATATCCTAGTTCCTCACCCTGGGGAGCGTCTATGTTATTCGTGAAGAAGAAATACGGAACCCTTCGTATGTCCATTGATGACCGGGAACCGAACAAAGTCACCATAAAGAATCGTTACCCTCTCCCGTGTATCGACAACCTATTTGATCAACTTCAGGGATCAAGTTACTACTCAAAGATCGATCTGATATCTAGATATCATCATGTAAGGCCCCGTTCCCGGGCACCTCACAGCTGGTCATTCATCGCACATAAACATTTTAAATCGTTCATCTATTTCGCAGCGGAATTTAAAACTTTCATTAATAACTAAAACATGTTATTTCATTACAAAACATAGTTCGCTCGCATTACAATACAAGAGTGTTCATATAAATGGATGCCATCCTCAAGAGCTGAGTAGCCGCCCCGTGCCATCCTCAGCAACATACCTGCCAACTGAAAACGTATCAAAAGTCAACGTTGCTGAGTGAGTTCTAGTTTTATATGAAATACATACTTTCTTTTCGTTAAAACCATTCTTTACTTCTTTCAAAATCATACTATACTTTCATATGTGAACACACATCGTACGTACATACACATAGATAATATCATTATTATCTTCTTTTCTCGTTCATTCTTTATCTTTAACTTTCATTCATCCTCAGTCTTTTACTTCTATCTGGATCTGGTCACACTTTACCCTCTTCATGGCACACAGCCATGATTACTGAGGTCATGTGACAAGGATCCCGTTTCATGCGCTATCACTATGTTCCTTCCGTTCATTATTTTCATTCATTCGTTCTTTAGCTTTCATTACGTTCATCATCTTTCGTTCGTTTCATACTTTCTTTCTTTCATAATTATCTCTCTTATTCATTAACTCACGCGATACTCCCGACTCATGTCCGAAGACTGATACTGTGTCGGGGCCTGCTCACAAACCCCCGACTCATGTCCAAAGACTGACATAGTACCGGAGCACGCTATCCGTTCCTCATTCGTCTCATCTCACTCTCTCGCACTACTCCCGTCTCATGTCCGAAGACTGATACTGTGCCAAGGCCTGTACATAAACCCCCGACTCATGTCCGAAGACTGACACAGTACCGGAGCATGCGATCCTCTACTCATCCAACTAGATCCTGTCTCATGCAATATCCCCGACTCATGCTCGAAAGCTGATGCTGTGTCGGGGCCTGCTCATAAACCCACGAATCATGTCCGAAGACTGACACAGCACCGGGATACGCAACAAAGATCCCGTTGAGTCAATCACCTGGATTGAACTCCATCCAAGTCTGTTGCAACACAAAGTTGCTCACCTCACTATCTCGTCCCATGCCATACCCCCGACTCATGTCCGAAGACTGATACTGTGCCGTGGCCTGTTATACAACCCCCGACTCATGTCCGAAGACTGACACAGTACCGGAGTACGCAATAAGGACCTCTTTTGAGTTTGTTGCGACACAGAGTCGCTCATCTCATACATACGCTCACCAGCTTTACGTTCGTTCTAACATACGTTAATGCATGCATTCGTTCATCATGTTCCTCTTTTATTATCTTTCACTTTACGTTACATAATACTTTTCATTTCATTCACTAATCATAACACGTAAAGTCATAGAAAAGATAAACATACATCGACACTAGGAACATCGGCATTTACCAGTCATCAGTCATTACCATCATACAGGGCTACATCATACTTTAACATACATACATCATGCATATACATGCAATTACTATCATCATCGTGCCCCACGTAACTTCTAAGCCTCGATAGTTATCACACATGTACCTATGGGAGCTATCACATCATTACCTACACTTGCTCTTTTCCCGAAGGCCAGTAATTGCACTATGTCTCTCCTCGTACACAACAGCCCTACTTGGGCGATTGGGCACCCTTCGATCGCATAGCCTCCATGCGACAGAACATTGTGCGATTGGACCAATGCGGATGAGCATCCATGCGGATGAACACCCAATCGTATGAATGGACTCCCTGTCGTGCGGCTGAACACTACCCTCATTCGTGCGACTGAACAACCATGCGAATGGACCTATGCGACTGAACTCCCAGTCGCATGACTGTTGTGCGACTAAGTCCCCAGTCGTGCGACTGAGCCTCAGTCGTGCGGTTGAGCTTCAATCGTCCTTCGGTCGTGTGGTTGGCCCTCCAGTCGCCTAGCCCTAGCTGGGCAGCGACTGCAGTTCATCCCGAACTGCAGTCGCGACTCACGACCTCCAAATCCTTCCAAGCCCGTTTTAATCCCAAGTTAACCCTCCTAATCTTTAGGGAATCATACTATGACAACATTCAAGCACATACACATCCAAAATCGCACTCTAAACACACTATACACATACACATTCATACATACACGGGTTAAACACCCAAAACCCAAAAATATAGTTTTCAGATGTGTTTCAGCCCCAAATCCTTCCAAAACGTGTAAAAGAAGGGTCCTAGAACTCACCTTAGCAGCCTCCTCGGTTAGAGCTTCGTTTCAACTTGCTACACGTCGATTTTGCACCCTTGAACCCGCTTGAACCAAGCTTTCTTCTCCTCTGTTCTTTTTTCTCTTCTTTCCCTGGTTTCGCAACTGTGGGGAGAGGGTAAGGGCTGCCCTCTCCCTTAAATACTACAGTTCAGTCGGCCGAACTTCTATGCGACTGAACCTTCAGCCGCATGAGCTCCATGCGATTGGACTCTCCAATCGTGCGACTATCATGCGTATGGAGCTCCAGTCATCCCTCAGTCGTATGATTGGACGCTCCAGTCGCATGGCATTTCAAACTGAAATTTCCGGGTGTTACAAGTCCACCCCCCTTAAACGGGTTTCGTCCCCGAAATCTATTTTTCCTTAAACCTCCGCGGGCAATACCATCCCATCTCTTTTCCCGTCTCTCTCCTGGAATCCTATCGCTCCCCATCGTTTATCAGCATTCGACTTCTGGTCTAGCTTGGACTATCGCCATCGGCACCCAGGCATACTGGTCAATGTTCATTTGACCAGGACCTGCGGCCTCAATTATGCCATGTAGAGTGCGGTCACTAAAATTTAAAGAAACGTAACAATATTCGAGCAAAGGCTCGGCGTCATAATCATTGAGCTTCAGAGCATCACTGAGAACCTTCAGCTTCAGTGCTTGAAGAACACGGCCATCAACTTGCGTAAAGTTGCTGCTTACCCTAGACCCTTGTTTGATGTTCTTTAAGTATAAATAATGACCCTCTGGCAAACCAGACAACTGGCAAGAAAGGCATTCGTTAATCGTACTAGGTGTTGTTCCAAATATACTGCACCGAGATCGGTTTCTCTCAGGTTCCTCGCAGGTATATTGTGATAGAAAACGCAAATCGGCTTCTTTGGTAGCCCAACCAAATCTATCTTTTCCTTTTACTTCCGATCCCCCATTCTACCTGTTTGCTCCAACGTCGAAACTAGGCGTACGTTGCCGTTCGATGAACCAATCACAGGCCGAAACTGTTCCTCAGACAATGGGTGGTACAGGCTTCTCAATTGCATCACGCAATCCTCTAGGGCATCAAGTGACCTAGTGAATCTACTAATAGTAATCTCTACATCGAAGGGCTCCTAGACATTTCTTCTCCTACCATGCAACTCATAAAAGAAGGCACTAGGAACGAACTACTACTAGCATCGCATTCAAGGCGTAAGGGCACAAACTTAAATTACCAGAAACATACATGTCGTCAGGTCGAAGTCCGCTTTAGCCTTCACCCTCTGTCCTCCTTCCTCGCACCGGAGCTTCTCGCTTTTGACCTCTTACAATCCCTGCTCAGATGTCCAGTCTCGCCGCAATCATAGCACTTAGCCATGCGGCAATCCCTTGCCCTGTGGCCTTCCTTCCCACACTGAAAACAGACGTTCAGTCCCCACTTGCACTCTCCGTCATGGCCTCTACCACACTTCTTGCATACCTCACCCTTTCTTGTTATCCTGTCTCGATCATCGATCCTCATCACTTTACCCTCGGCCTCCATTCCACCATCACTATCTCGTCTTCCTTTCCCCTTCTTAACAAAGGCTCGCTCCTCCGCTTTGCCCGTTACCGTCATCGCCTCCCGCTCGTCATACAACCTTCCAGCTAGATCTACCGTCGACCTGAACGTGCTGGGTTGGGCCGCGATCATGTGCCTACGGATATCCTCCGGCAAGCCCTGAATATACCTCTTGATTTTTCGTGAAGGAGGTATCACCTGATCCGGCACCAGCCGTGCCATCTCGTTGAATTTGGTGGTGTACTGCTGATGCGTTATCGTCCCCGCTTCCAACTGTAGGAACTCCCTTTCAACCTTATCCATCTCACGGTAAGGACAGAACTCCTTAATCACCAACCTTCTCAACTCTGACCATCTCATCCTTCCGATAGCCCGGCTACCCTCAACTTGGACTATGTTGTCCCACCAGCACAAAGCTGAGTCCACGAAAGAGTAGGCGGCAAACTTCACTTTCTGATCCTCTCGGCACTCACTGATATTCAGCACGGCTTCCATTTCCCTCACCCATCGGTGAGCAGCAGCAGCAGTGCCATTACCATCAAAAGTTGGGGGCTTGCATCGTTGAAATGCCCCGTAGTTATAGCCTCGTGCCGCCTCCTGCACAGGCTCCTCCTCCTCTTCCTCCTCATCGGAGAAAACCGTTTCAGTCTCCGTCCGTCTCCTTCCGCCCGAAGGTCTACCCCTTTCCTGTCTCTCCTCATCCCTAACAGCCTTTATCACTTCAGTCACTATAGACGGTAAGATCGTCTGCATGACCTGGTGTACTTCTTCCACAACCGCCTCTCTCATCGAGGCTCTCAAATTGGCGCTTTCGTCTGCTCCCTCCTGATGAGGAGTCTCGTTATCACACCCTCGCTTATAGCGGAAACACGAGGATGCGACGGACGGGATCGTCATAACACTTGGTATAATTACAGAGACATATTATATGCAAAATCCTCGTGTCATGACGTCGCCCGACACAATGGTGACTTGTGTCGTGGTTAGTCAGTTCTACGACTATCATAGTCTTATTAATTCCAAATCTAAATTACACACAGTTCACAAATGAAACAAATGATATACATGACTAATGCAAAGCTTATTGAAATCCTGAGGGTCTCGGCTAAGGCATCAACTCTAGCTATCCTCTTTGATTATGTTCACCTGAAAAGATATGCTTAAAAATGTCAACACATAATGTTGGTGAGTTCCGCAGGTTTAAATTTAAAACATTTGATGCTGTATAGAATTTGATATGGAATCATACTGTAAGCACAAACCACATAACATGTGTTTAAAGACAACCAAACCCTATGACGTTTATGCATATAAGTTCGACGGAATATATTCACCCATGGCCTGATTGCTGGCAGCTGTAGTCGGTAACTCACAAGTTAAACCGATCTGTCGAGGGTGGGGGTGTCAACCCAGTAGTACTACCAATACCTATCCGTTGGTTCCCAACCCGGGAATTAATGGTTGTAAGAATCGTAGAATAACACCATGTATGTATTAGAATATGAGAATAGTATCACGTCGATTCCAAGTATGAAAATTGTATGTAAGATTTTACAGCTTCGAAAACGGGTGAGCATACTTTTCCCCCAAGTTTGAAAAATATTGAAACAATTATAAAAGCATAAAAAGGGGCCACGGAAACTCACCTTGAATTGATGTAATGTATATGAACAAGAACTTCAAAGAATTAAGCAATGCACGATCAAACACGTTCAATACCTATTATTGATTGTAATTTAGTATTTAATACGAATGAATATATTTGGTAAGGTTTGAGTTGATTTGGTTTGATTTGGTTTAACACGTGTCACACACGCAATATGTTAATGTTTTTATAGATTTCTATTTGTATAAATAATTATCAATAAGTATTAAACTTATTAAATAGTTATTTATATTTTGATTCCATTAAAAGGGTTTTTATATTTGTATTTAAATATTTTTATAATTAAATATAAAAATAATGTGGTCTAATTATATAATTTATAATTATCCAATAATATTTATAAATAAGAATATTTACACTTATATTATTTTGATTAGTAATAAGGTATTAATTTATACCTTTGGTTCAAATATATTTTATAAGAAATAACCCACAATTTCATAAATAATTTGTGGATTTATAAAATATATTAATTTGTATTTAAAGATAATAAAGTGTCCATTTTTATAAAAATAATTATTTATAATATTTATAAATAATATTTATATGATTTTTGTGATTATCTCATAATTAACTTGATTTAGAATTTATTTTATAAAAATAAGTATTTTTTAATATTTTTAAATAATATTTTATAAAAATCTATTAAAGTTTTTAAATAAAATAAATTTACAGAAAATTATTTTGTAAGATTTAAAATAAGGAAAATTAATAAAATTTATTTTTATAATTTTTAGAAATTTTTCCATATTTTTAAAGTATTTATAAAGTTTTAAAAAAAATAAAACAATAAAAAGGAGGTTGCCGGGTTCGAACCCGGGACCTCAAGGTTGATATGCAATCACAGAACCAGTGAACCAAAGGCCTCAGCCGCGATGGTATTCAGTTCTGTTTACTTTTAAACATGGTTCCCCAGTTTCACCCAAATTGTGATGAACCCTAATTCGATCTCAGTCAAATTGAGCACGAATTCGATCTTGTAAACGATTACATTCATGGGGCTTTTGATCCCCATGTAAAACCGAGTATATGGATGTGTTTAATTACCTGTTTGGATTCGTATTGATGATTAGAACAGTGGAAAACAGGTTGCGACCATCTCGAATTTGAAAAGGGATCAAACATTGATGGAAATCAAATTGGTTGCACAGACAGCTTAGGATGAGGCTTATGATCAAAAGCCCTATGTTAATTGCGAGTTATAAGGCTCGAAAGGTGGTGGTTGATTGAGTTGCAGGTTGCGGATGAGGGTGGTGATCGAATTGAATGTTTTGTTTTGTTTTGAATGAAATTGAAGTTTGAATTCTATTTATAGCCAGTTAAAGTTCGAGTACGATCGATTTATTTTGATTAAAAATGTCGTTTGAGTGGATGGTCGGCCGAACTTTCGGTCGAGTGGGTCGAAGTGGGTTAGGTACCCGATCATACTTCCATTGAACCTAATTTTGTGGGGTTTAGCTCGAATCGTGCGCATTATAGTGTCGGGATATTTAATTTGGCCTAATACGCGTTAATTTTGAGTGTAGGGGGTCGCCGGATTGTTGGCCGGAATTGGTGCCGGCGGTGACCGGGAAAACGGGGGGGGAAGGGGGTTGGTTTTGAAAAATTCGAAAGTTACACTATAGTCCCTGCGGTTTGAAACTTAATATTTCATGTTAAAAGCTTTTAAAACAGGTTTCAAAATTACAAACCACCCCCTGCACTTATAAATCTAATAAATAAATATATATATATATTTATTTTAAATCTTTTTTTTTTTATTATTAGTATTTTTAGTATTATTATTATTAGGATTATTAGTATTATTATTATTATTATTATTATTATTATTATTATTATTATTATATTTATTATTATTATGGTTGAAATTTACATAAATGTATAAAATTAACTTTTATTTAACGAAGATTACGGGATGTTACAGTCTCCCCTGCTTTAGGAAATTTCGTCCCGAAATTTTAATCACGAGGAGGCTGAAACGAGAAGATGAGGATACTGAGATTTTATTTGGTCCTCACCTTAACTCTAAGCCACGTTTAGATTCCCAGCGGACTTTGACAATAGGTATCCGGCTTCGCTTCACTTGTATAGAATCTTTTACAAGATTCTTGACATAATGCATTCCAATCTGAACCCTTCCAGAGAATCGCGAGACTCTTTTTGAGATTTGGCATATGGAACGTTAGAACACGATGACGAGTTTCCATGATATTTTAGACTTATAATCACAACTTTTAGAATATAATTTTCCTGGTAAGGTGATGTCTAGAAATCATTAAAAGACCAGCAATGATAAGAAAGGTTAACCGTTGGAATTTAAGAATCCCAAACGACCTTAACGCATATCTTGTGAATATGTATTTCTCCTTTGACCAACCATCGGTCTAAGAATAATACGCTATGCGAAGATCTTGGAATGGGTTCGCAAGGATGGTTAAGAATATTGTTAAAACAGAAAATGAATCAATCATTTAGAATAACGATTGATGTAACATCATTCCACGGTATACGAATATTTGAAACAGATATAGGTTAATTTCTCGACGTTGTGAGACAATGTGACGAATTGAATTTTTATAATGCACCAATTGTCATCATACAGTTAAGATAAGAGGCACTTATTCTGGCCAAGTTAAACTAAAAAGTTTCCATGACCGGTAGGAATGAAGAAGATAGGTCACACACAACAGTCATTTCCTTTCCAACCTTCCTATTCTAAGAACAATATTGTATACAATAATCTCAGTCTTCGGGTAGTTCTATACATCTTAACTTACGCATGTCGAGAGTTTTCCTATCTCCACCGACTAACTAATTTCTGGGGTTCATGACAAATGAAGGAGTGAATTCGAAGGAATCAATGCTATCCTCTACCAGTATCCAACAGATATGTATTGATTGATGATAAGATATGTGCCTATAATAACATCTGAGTCTTCTTGTCTATTTCACCACTAGTTTGCTTGCTCTAATCTCCAACTTTGTCCTACTATTCACAGATCTTCCCAATGTCCTACTTAATTCTATTTGATCTAAATGTTACAAGGTATGACATTAGCTTTGTCAACTTATGGATTCTATCAGTATAAAGAGCATGATTCCAGTATTACAATTTTAATTTTTGCATTTCATTCCTTGGGTAATAGTACTCACTCGCCAAAGATTCTAAACTTATCTCAAGTCATGACTATTGCAGCCTCACTACCTTATACTTGAGTTTAGGCATTCTACCATTTCAGTGCGGTACCCACTAGTGGACAAGCATCATTCTTCAAAGGCCATGTATATTCTAAGCAACCATTCAATTTGCATAATTTCTGAAATGTAAAAGGAGTGACGTCTCACTAGAGATAAGACTAGTGTCACCATGTGATTCCCATATAGACTCTAGGTAGATTAGAACTTATATAAGGGTAAATGTTATAAATGTTTCATTTCCTATATATTCTGGCACTCAGAACTTTGTCTACAGCACGGTTAGTTAAAAGCAGGGTCAAAATAGTTCCACCTAAGTTTCGTGTGAAGATTGTCATTAGGTGTCTAACGGTTGAAGATGTTGAAAGATTTCACGAGCGTAGTTTTAAGGAAGGTGGTTATCAATCACAATCGGAGTTGATATTAAAAATATTCCTTAAAGGCTTTGAGGTAATGATTCATGCCTATCTTGATAATAACAAGAAAACAATCTAAGGTTGACATTTGCCACCAAAATACGGGTTTCAATCCTATTTTGGTGAGATCATGTCATTTATGAAATGTAATTTCCAATGAGAATAATTGAAGTCAATCCTCAAGATAAGGAAGTCACCCCAATCCAGAGGATGAAATTTCATAGAACTAACAAATGGGAAACCATTTATCGAAATAGAGAATCATCAAAGTAAGGGAATCTCCCCTGCTTTGATGAAATAGAATCATTTAGGAGATACGAGTGTTCTTAGTCATAGGTTGACTTGCAAACTCTTGCATTTCCCACGGTACAAGCAGTATAAAGTTTGACTTTACGATGAAAGGAAATTAATATCAATTAGGAATTAGGAAAATTTCAAGTTACATCAGTGTAACAAAGGAAAGATCATGTTAACAAGCTAAAGATCAAGGTTTGAGATAGCAGAGTTTGTTAGGATGATGTTCAAATCTTGAATAATTTAAATCAGAAAGATGAAATCAAGGTCAAGAATGATTTGACATTATAATGAGATGTGAACATTCGATTCACAATCGAAGGGAATACGTGGACTTCTCAAGATATGAGATCAGCCATAACCTTATTGAAGACATGCGTACTTATAAGCTGATACTTATCCCACTCTTCCTACATTGCATGTATTGGGTGGTGAGGCACAGACTTTGTCGAGACTTTGAAAACCACGGATAACGAGTCAAAGCTCATTTTGAAAAGTAATGCCTTGACTATAATTTAAGATTTGTGTGTGCTTTGATAGGAATCAAAGTGTAAAAAGAATCACATATGGTTCTACTTATCAAGTTCCAATAATCCATGCTTCGGTCCATCAAGATCATTATGTAGCCTAGTTTAAGCACATTCTTAGTATACCGGTGATGTTTATATATAGGGTTCCCCGCAGCGTTCCCACCACATCCACGATATACTTTGAATAATACTTAAACTAGTTACATAACATCTTAATTTTCCTTAGCATCATTTCAAAGAATAACGTAACGTAAGTTTAATAAGAGCCACCGCAACTACACTTATGTATAGGCGGTTTTACCAGTTATATATGGCTACAGTCAAACCTATACATCGGTTCCACACGGGAATTGATGGCTGTAAAGAAAACATTCCCAAAGTGTAAATAGTTTAATGTGACGTAGCAAGATCCACAAAGCGCATACGTATAGTTTATATGACGTAGCAAGATCCACAAAGCGCATACGTATAGATTACAACCAAACCAATCCTTAGGTCCCATTACTGGAACTAATGGTTGTAATGGATGCTCGGCAAAGAAGAACCACAAAGTAGACCCACAAAGAAGAACCACACCGCCGAAAGCATCCACGATCAATAGCATTCACAAGTAATCATCATACGACACCTAGCATCAAGTATTAGCACATAATAGAGTATAGCCACCAAGTAACATATAAGGTAGCAACATAGCATAGAGTTAAGAGTCATAATAGCATCATGCCTCAGACAATCAGGATCATCACGTAGCCCAGTTTAAACACATTCTTGGTATACCAAGGATGCTTATATATAGGGTTCCCCGCAGCGTTCCCACCACATCCGTGGTATACCTAGAACGATGCCTAAACCAGTTACGTGACATCCGTTTATCCTTAGCATAAGGTCAATATGATTGGAAATACCATGAAGGCTTTAAGTAGGACAGGACTTGAGTAAGTGCTGATAATGTTTGATTGCCTTCAACAAGGACCTAAATGTTTGATTGCCTTCAACAAGGACTTACAATGTTTGATTGCCTTCAACAAGGACTTACAATGTTTGATTGCCTTCAATAAGGACTTACAATGTTGATTGCCTTCAATAAGGACTTACAATGTTTGATTGCCTTCAACAAGGACTTACAATGTTTGATTGCCTTCAACAAGGACTTACAATGTTTGATTGCCTTCAATAAGGACTTACAATGTTGATTGCCTTCAATAAGGACTTACAATGTTTGATTGCCTTCAACAAGGACTTACAATGTTTGATTGCCTTCAATAAGGACTTACTAGAATTATGACCCTAGCACCCTAGGGTATAGAATAGAAACGTGTGATACCCATGATCGTTACCTCATGGTAAGATTAACCAGACTTTTCATGCATGGTGAATTGCAATTACGTGTGCACCCGTAATGGTAATTTACCTTGCATGGTCACCCTAGCTCCACTTACCCCAAGTTAACATCATAGTATTATCTGGATTCATCAAGCACAAATCATGTAATGTCCTTATGTCCATGAGCCAATAGTATTCCAATAATAGAATGTAATAGCAAATAAGCATATAAGCACATTAAGTCTAATGATAACTGCATATCCGTCATACTTTCAGGATTTCAGTCGTAACTATGATAGGGTCGGATTCAATATCCGAGATCGATGCTACGCGTGATCACCGAAGTTCCCTAATAATATGATGTTGTGCGCATACAAGCGTAAAGTTCTTAGTATAAAAGTATCCCATGGAGAAAGACTAAGAGTAATAATGTCTTCCCCGGAATGTTCAGATAACACGTGTACATGTATAAAATCAGGTATGTAGGAACATACTTGTAGATTATTAGGTATATAGGAATATACCTGTATGTTAAGTTCATAGACTTAATATATTTGACCCATTTGCCTTGTAGACCTGTGTATTGACCATAGTTTATCACTCATCCCAGAAATCCCCAGGTAAGCATACCAGGTCTCGTAATGAGATATATGCGATATGCTTGCCTTAGCCCGAGGGCCTTTTGCCAGGAAATCCAGAATACAGGTGTCTATGTGTCACACAAATCATGAAAGACATTTAGGTAAAATCAAATGCACACAATCCCTAGCATGCATTCTATATGAAGGTTCTTAGGTTATAGTCTAGGTCGAATTCTCCACCTAAATCTCTATAACCAAGGCTCTGATACCAATCTGTCATACCCTCGCTTATAGCGGAAACACGAGGATGCGACGGACGGGATCGTCATAACACTTGGTATAATTACAGAGACATATTATATGCAAAATCCTCGTGTCATGACGTCGCCCGACACAATGGTGACTTGTGTCGTGGTTAGTCAGTTCCACGACTATCATAGTCTTATTAATTCCAAATCTAAATTACACACAGTTCACAAATGAAACAAATGATATACATGACTAATGCAAAGCTTATTGAAATCCTGAGGGTCTCGGCTAAGGCATCAACTCTAGCTATCCTCTTTGATTATGTTCACCTGAAAAGATATGCTCAAAAATGTCAACACATAATGTTGGTGAGTTCCGCAGGTTTAAATTTAAAACATTTGATGCTGTATAGAATTTGATATGGAATCATACTGTAAGCACAAACCACATAACATGTGTTTAAAGACAACCAAACCCTATGACGTTTATGCATATAAGTTCGACGGAATATATTCACCCATGGCCTGATTGCTGGCAGCTGTAGTCGGTAACTCACAAGTTAAACCGATCTGTCGAGGGTGGGGGTGTCAACCCAGTAGTACTACCAATACCTATCCGTTGGTTCCCAACCCGGGAATTAATGGTTGTAAGAATGTAGAATAACACCATGTATGTATTAGAATATGAGAATAGTATCACGTCGATTCCAAGTATGAAAATTGTATGTAAGATTTTACAGCTTCGAAAACGGGTGAGCATACTTTTCCCCCAAGTTTGAAAACATTGAAACAATTATAAAAGCATAAAAAGGGGCCACGGAAACTCACCTTGAATTGATGTAATGTATATGAACAAGAACTTCAAAGAATTAAGCAATGCACGATCAAACACGTTCAATACCTATTATTGATTGTAATTTAGTATTTAATACGAATGAATATATTTGGTAAGGTTTGAGTTGATTTGGTTTGATTTGGTTTAACACGTGTCACACACGCAATATGTTACAATGTTTTTATAGATTTCTATTTGTATAAATAATTATCAATAAGTATTAAACTTATTAAATAGTTATTTATATTTTGATTCCATTAAAAGGGTTTTTATATTTGTATTTAAATATTTTTATAATTAAATATAAAAATAATGTGGTCTAATTATATAATTTATAATTATCCAATAATATTTATAAATAAGAATATTTACACTTATATTATTTTGATTAGTAATAAGGTATTAATTTATACCTTTGGTTCAAATATATTTTATAAGAAATAACCCACAATTTCATAAATAATTTGTGGATTTATAAAATATATTAATTTGTATTTAAAGATAATAAAGTGTCCATTTTATAAAAATAATTATTTATAATATTTATAAATAATATTTATATGATTTTTGTGATTATCTCATAATTAACTTGATTTAGAATTTATTTTATAAAAATAAGTATTTTTTAATATTTTTAAATAATATTTTATAAAAATCTATTAAAGTTTTTAAATAAAATAAATTTACAGAAAATTATTTTGTAAGATTTAAAATAAGGAAAATTAATAAAATTTATTTTTATAATTTTTAGAAATTTTTCCATATTTTTAAAGTATTTATAAAGCTTTAAAAAAATAAAACAATAAAAAGGAGGTTGCCGGGTTCGAACCCGGGACCTCAAGGTTGATATGCAATCACAGAACCAGTGAACCAAAGGCCTCAGCCGCGATGGTATTCAGTTCTGTTTACTTTTAAACATGGTTCCCCAGTTTCACCCAAATTGTGATGAACCCTAATTCGATCTCAGTCAAATTGAGCACGAATTCGATCTTGTAAACGATTACATTCATGGGGCTTTTGATCCCCATGTAAAACCGAGTATATGGATGTGTTTAATTACCTGTTTGGATTCGTATTGATGATTAGAACAGTGGAAAACAGGTTGCGACCATCTCGAATTTGAAAAGGGATCAAACATTGATGGAAATCAAATTGGTTGCACAGACAGCTTAGGATGAGGCTTATGATCAAAAGCCCTATGTTAATTGCGAGTTATAAGGCTCGAAAGGTGGTGGTTGATTGAGTTGCAGGTTGCGGATGAGGGTGGTGATCGAATTGAATGTTTTGTTTTGTTTTGAATGAAATTGAAGTTTGAATTCTATTTATATCCAGTTAAAGTTCGAGTACGATCGATTTATTTTGATTAAAAATGTCGTTTGAGTGGATGGTCGGCCGAACTTTCGGTCGAGTGGGTCGAAGTGGGTTAGGTACCCGATCATACTTCCATTGAACCTAATTTTTGTGGGGTTTAGCTCGAATCGTGCGCATTATAGTGTCGGGATATTTAATTTGGCCTAATACGCGTTAATTTTGAGTGTAGGGGGTCGCCGGATTGTTGGCCGGAATTGGTGCCGGCGGTGACCGGGAAAACGGGGGGGGGAAGGGGGTTGGTTTTGAAAAATTCGAAAGTTACACTATAGTCCCTACGGTTTGAAACTTAATATTTCATGTTAAAAGCTTTTAAAACAGGTTTCAAAAATTACAAACCACCCCCTGCACTTATAAATCTAATAAAAATAATATATATATATATATATATTTATTTTAAATCTTTTTTTTTTATTTTTATTATTAGTATTTTTAGTATTATTATTATTAGGATTATTAGTATTATTATTATTATTATTATTATTATTATTATTATTATTATTATTATTATTATTTATTATTATTATGGTTGAAATTTACATAAATGTATAAAATTAACTTTTATTTAACGAAGATTACGGGATGTTACACTCGTGTTCTTCATGAACCACCTTTTCTACTCTAGGCCTTCCTCTGGTGACCCGTGGTTCAGCGCCACATCCGCCACCACCTCCACCACGTGAAGCCTTAGAAGATCTACCACCGACCATCCTCTATAATACACTGAAAGATTCAAACACCAACATGGTCATTCAAAGGAATAGCTCAGTTCATGTCAAGTATAGTAAGTCCCTAATTACAGTGATCAGTTGTGATTAGCCACTTACCTTACTTTTCATACCGCGAGCATTACCTGTCCTGACTATATTAGCATCTAAATCTAACAGTAGCACATAAACACATAACATACGCACACAATACCGGTTAACTTTAAGAAAATACCTGATGGCACGCAGCTACTCAGATTGGCATCCCACCCCTTTTTGTCCCATTTTCAGTTTAAGTTAAGGTTTATTTTGAAAATTTACCCATTTCACTTAAACTTTGGCTCTGATACCAACTTGTAAGGCCCCGTTCCCGGGCACCTCACAGCTGGTCATTCATCGCACATAAACATTTTAAATCGTTCATCTATTTCGCAGCGGAATTTAAAACTTTCATTAATAACTAAAACATGTTATTTCATTACACAACATAGTTCGCTCGCATTACAATACAAGAGTGTTCATATAAATGGATGCCATCCTCAAGAGCTGAGTAGCCGCCCCGTGCCATCCTCAGCAACATACCTGCCAACTGGAAACGCATCAAAAGTCAGCGTTGCTGAGTGAGTTCTAGTTTTATATGAAATACATACTTTCTTTTCGTTAAAACCATTCTTTACTTCTTTCAAAATCATACTATACTTTCGTATGTGAACACACATCGTACGTACATACACATAGATAATATCATTATTATCTTCTTTTCTTATTCATTCTTTATCTTTAACTTTCATTCATTCTCAGTCTTTTACTTCTATCTGGATCCGGTCACATTTTACCCTCTTCATGGCACACAGCCATGATTACTGAGGTCGTGTGACAAGGATCCCGTTTCATGCGTTATCACTATGTTCCTTCCGTTCATTATTTTCATTCATTCGTTCTTTAGCTTTCATTACGTTCATTATCTTTCGTTCGTTTCATACTTTCTTTCTTTCATAATTATCTCTCTTATTCATTAACTCACGCGATACTCCCGACTCATGTCGGAAGACTGATACTGTGCCGGGGCCTGCTCACAAACCCCCGACTCATGTCCAAAGACTAACACAGTACCGGAGCACGCTATCCGTTCCACATTCGTCTCATCTCACTCTCTCGCACTACTCCTGTCTCATGTCCGAAGACTGATACTGTGCCGAGGCCTGTACACAAACCCCCGACTCATGTCCGAAGACTGACACAGTACCGGAGCATGCGATCCTCTACTCATCCAACTAGATCCTGTCTCATGCAATATCCGCGACTCATGCTCAAAAGCTGATGCTGTGCCGGGGCCTGCTCACAAACCCCCGACTCATGTCCGAAGACTGACACATCACCGGGATACGCAACAAAGATCCGTTGAGTCAATAACCTGGATTGAACTCCATCCGAGTCTGTTGCAACACAAAGTTGCTCACCTCACTATCTCGTCCCATGCCATACCCCCGACTCATGTCCGAAGACTGATACTGTGCTGGGGCCTATTATACAAACCCCCGACTCATGTCCGAAGACTGACACAGTACCGGAGTACGCAATAAGGACCTCTTTTGAGTTTGTTGTGACACAGAGTCGCTCATCTCGTACATACGCTCACTAGCTTTACGTTCGTTCATTCATACGTTAATGCATGCATTCGTTCATCATGTTCCTCTTTTATTATCTTTCACTTTACGTTACATAATACTTTTCATTTCATTCACTAATCATAACATGTAAAGTCATGAAAAAGATAAACATACATCGACACTAGGAACATCAGAATTTACTAGTCATCAGTCATTACCATCATACAGGGCTACATCATACTTAACATACATACATCATGCATATACATGCAATTACTATCATCATCGTGCCCCACGTAACTTCTAAGCCTCGATAGTTATCACACATATACCTATGGGAGCTATCACATCATTACCTACACTTGCTCTTTTCCCGAAGGCCAGTAATTGCACTATGTCTTTCCTCATACACAACAGCCCTACTTGGGCGATTGGGCACCTTTCAGTCGCATAGCCTCCATGCGACTGAACACTGTGCGATTGGACCAATGCGGATGAGCATCCATGCGGATGAACACCCAATCGTACGAATGGACTCCCTCTCGTGCAGCTGAACACTACCCTCAATCGTGCGACTGAACAACCATGCGAATGGACCTATGCGACTGAACTCCCAGTCGCATGACCTGTTGTGCGACTAAGTCCCCAGTCGTGCGACTGAGCCTCAGTCGTGCAGTTGAGCTTCAATCGTCCTTCAGTCGTACGGTTGGCCCTCCAGTCGCCTAGCCCTAGCTGGGCAGCGATTGCAGTTCATCCCGAACTGCAGTCGCGACTCACGACCTCCAAATCCTTCCAAACCCGTTTTAAGCCCAAGTTAACCCTCCTAAACCTTAGGGAATCATACTATGACAACATTCAAGCACATACACGTCCAAAATCGCACTCTAAACACACTATACACATACACATTCATACATACACGGGTTAAACACCCAAAACCCAAAAATATAGTTTTCAGATGTGTTCCAGCCCCCAAATCCTTCTAAAACGTGTAAAAGAGGGGTCCTAGAACTCACCTTAGCAGCCTCCTCGGTTAGAGCTTCGTTTCAACTCGCTACACGTCGATTTTGCACCCTTGAACCCGCTTGAACCAAGCTTTCTTCACCTCTGTTCCTTTTTCTCTTCTTTCCCTTGTTTCGCAATTGTGGGGAGAGGGTAAGGGTTGCCCTCTCCCTTAAATACTACAGTTCAGTCGCCCGAGCTTCTATGCGACTGAACCTTCAGCCGCATGAGCTCCATGCGATTGGACTCTCCAATTGTGCGACTATCATGCGTATGGAGCTCCAGTCGTCCCTCAGTCGTACGATTGGACGCTCCAGTCGCATGGCACTTCAAACTGAAATTTCCGGGTGTTACACATCAGCCAGGGTTCGAGAATAAAACATATCCAACATAGCTTTCAGAACTCGTTACGGTCATTTTGAGTTCGTAGTCATGCCTTTCGGATTAACAAATGCTCCTGCAGTCTTTATGGACCTCATGAACCTTATTTGTAAACCCTACTTAGACAAGTTAGTCATCGTTTTCATTGATGATATACTAATTTATTTCAAGAATAGGGAGGAACATGAGGAACATTTAAGACTTATTTTAGAGCTTCTGAAGATAGAACAACTATATGTCAAGTTTTCCAAATGTGACTTCTGAATGAGGGAAGTATAATTCTTAGGACATATAGTTAACGAGAATAGCATTCATGTTAACCCGTCTAAGATTGAGGCAATCAAGAATTGGCCTACGCCAATGACGCCTACAAAGATGCGCCAGTTTATTGGATTAGTGGGTTGTTACTGGCTTTTCATATAAGGATTCTCGAAACCTGCACAACCTCTGACTGCCTTAACTAACAAAGGAACTGTTTACAAATAGGGTAGTAACAAAGAAGCAGTTTTCCAAGTGCTTAAAGACAAGATATGTAGTACACCGATCTTGGCATTGCTAGAAGGAATTGTAAGGCCCCGTTCCTGGGCACCTCACAGTTGGTCATTCATCGCACATAAATCGTACATTTTATTTAAAACATTGCAGCGGAAACATTTAACTAAAATCATTCCATATATTAATAACTGCTTTTGCCAAATAATACATCATCCATTACAAAATATCATTCGATCGTATTACAACGCAAAACCGTTATACAAAAGAATGCCATCCAAAAATGAGCCAAGTAGCCGCCCCGTGCCATCATCAGCAACATTACCTGCCAACTGGAAACACATCAAAAGTCAGCGTTACTGAGTGAGTTCTAGTTTTACAAAACATTATATTACCTTTCATTCATTAAAACATTTTCTTTACTATCGCACGTGATCACACATCATACGTACATCAATGTAATAGTTATTATCTTCATCATCGTTCGTTTCTTACATTTCACACATTTCGTACTTATCGCACTTTTCGTACATCATTTATTATTTTTCACTTCTATCTAGATCCTGTCAAGCTTTACCCTCCTCATGGCACGCAGCCACGATTTCTGAGGTTGAATGAAAAGGATCCCGTTTCGTACTTTATTATTATATTTTGTTAACGTTCATTTCATGCTTTGTCTCTTCGTTCGTTTCATACTTTATCATCTCGCTCGTTTCATACTATTTCTAGATCCTGTCAGGCTTTTCCCCCCATCGCGGTCCGAAACCGCCATTCCGAGCAGAAGGCTCCTTTACTAATTGGCACGAAGCCCGTGGCCCAAAGCCACCATTCTAGGCACAAAGCCTGTTGGCATAAAGCCCGTGGTCCAAAACCACCATTCCAGGCACGAAGCCTCATTTCTAATTGGCACAAAGCCCGGGGTTAAAATGACAAGGATATCAACTCACAAAGAGTTGTAAATGTGAACCCTCATGGGTTAAAATCACACGTTATAACACACAGTTGAGCTATCAACTCACAAAGAGTTGTAAACCTCCTTTCATTTGCTTACAAGACTTTCATTCGTTCATTAATTATGTTCCACTTTTATTATCTTAGGTCTTTCGCTTCATTAAGATAATAGTTTACGTTCATTATCATAATCACACCACGTAAAGTCACGTCATCATACGTAATAAGGAACATATCATACCATCATACATAATCATCATCAATCATACATCATCATCATGCATAGGCATCAATCATACATCATACATACCTAACATATCATCTATGACCTCGGAAGCCAACTTATAGGAACCCCCGGGAACCTCCAAAGTCAAAGCTTACCTCTAGACATCTCCCTGAAAGTTAGAAGGTTAGACTATGTTCTCTCAGGCACCCGAGCCCTATTTAGGCGTATGGACACCCTTCAGTCGCATGGCCTCCCAGGCGACTGAACACTTAGGCGAATGAACATCAGGCGATTGGACCCTATGTGTATGGACACTAATGCGGATGAACCTCAGTCGCATGACTCCCATGCGAATGAGCCTCAGTCGCACGACTCACATACGTATGGACCTCAGTCGCAAGACTCACATGCGTATGGACCTCAGTCGCTTTCCTTTCGGTCGCATGACCTCCAGTCGCATAGTCCTAGCTGTGTGCAGAATGAAGTTCATCCCGAACCCAATTTGCCATTTTCAGCCTCCAAGCCCTCCCAAACCTGTTCTAAGCTCGATTCAACCATCCTAAACCTTAGAAACACATACCACAACACCAGTGAAGAACACACAAGCTCGGAATCAAAACCCATTTGAATCACACACAAACACCCACACACGGGTTCAACACACGCACTTCAAAAATGGATTTTGCTATGTGTTCTAGCCCCAAATTTGTTGAAAACATGTAAAAGAGGGGTCCTAGAACTCACCCAAACAACACCGTCGAGTAGAGCTTCAATCTAACCCGCCACACCTTAACTTTTGCGCTCGGAACCAAGAAAACCGAAGCTTGAAACCCTTTTTTTTCTCCCTTCTCTCTTGGCTGAATTTTGTGAGTATGGGGGAGGGTGTGGGCTATTCTCCCCTCTTAATCCCCCCCACTCTTCCAAACCTTCTCCCGTTTTGGCAAGTTTGGTCCCTCGACTTTAGGCTTTATTTTTTTTCTTTCTTTTTCTTTCTTCTTCTTCTTTCTTTGGCTTTAAAAGAAAATAACCGGGTCTTACAGGAATAGATGACTTCGTGGTGTATTGTGACGCGTCAATCCAAGGTTTGGGTTACGTGTTGATGCAATGCCAGAAGGTGATAGCTTATGCATCAAGACAGTTTAAGATGCATGAGAAGAATTATACAACTCATGACTTGGAATTAGGAGTTATGGCATTTGCACTTAAGATCTGGAGGCATTATCTTTATGGAACCAAGTGCACAATCTTCACTGATCATAAAAGCCTTCAGCACATCTACGAACAGAAGGAGTTGAACATGAGACAGCGACGATGGTTGGAATTACCGAATGATTACGACTGTGCCATCAAATATTGGTGGCCTAACATGAAAGTTGAAATCACCACCTACGTGTCAAAGTTTTTGACCTGTTTTAAAATCAAGGTTGAATGTCAGAACCCGTTGGGTTTGCTTTATTAACCGGAGATCCCAATATAGAAGTGAGAAAATATATCTATGGATTTCGTTACTAAGCTAACTCATTCGCAAGTTGGAAATGATACTAATCTTGGTTATAGTGGATCGTTTAACTAAATCAGCATATTTCCTAGCCATTCGTGTAAACTACAAGATGGATAAACTGGCACAGATTTACTTGAACGTAATTTTTTCATGACATGGCGTGCCACTCTCGATCATCTCTGGTAGTGATACGAGATTCACTTCCTACTTCTGGCAGTCACTACAGAAGTCACTAGGCACTCGTTTAAATATGAGCACGGCTTATCATCTACAGACCAAAGGTCACACAAAACGCACGATTAAAACCCTAAAAGATATGCATAGGGCGTGCGTTTTAGACTTTTGCCTTTGGTAGAATTCTGCTACAACAACAGTTACCATACGAGTAATAAGACTGCACCATTTGAAGCACTTTACAAATAAAGTGTAGATCACCTCTCTGCTGGACAGAGGTCGGTGATAGCCAGCTAACTGGTCCTGAGCTTGTTCATGAAACCACACAGAAGATTGTTCAGATTCGTAACTGTATGGCTGCAGCTCGAGATCATCAGAAAAGTTATGCAGATTAAAGTTGAAAGCCTTTGTAATTTCAAGTCAGTGACAAGGTTTTGTTAAAAGTTTCACCTTGGAAAGGTATGATACACTTTGGGAAGCACAATAAACTAAACCCTAGATACGTTGGACCATTTTTAAATTGTCAAAAAGGATCGGTCCAGTAGCTTATCAGCTAGACTTACTTGAGGAACTCGATGGTGTTCATAACGTGTTCCACGTTTCCAACCTGAAGAAATATCTAGCCGATGAATCACTTGTCATTCCATTAGAGGAACTGGAGATCGATGAACAGCTTTTTTATTAAGGAACCAGTCGTGATTATGGATCGAGAAGTCAAGACTTTAAAGCGTAGCAAGATTCCCATTGTGCGCGTTAGATGGAATTCTAAGCGTGAACAAGAGTTCATCTAGGAGCGCAAAGATCAGATGAAAAAGAAGTATCAGCAACTGTTCAAAGATCGGGCATCAATTTCGTAAGATATCTTTCTTAAGATATATATTTTTTTTTAAATTTCGAGACGAAATTTCCTTCAACAAGAGGATGATGTCGCAATTCTCACGAAACCTTATAACTTTTTTTTTTTTTTCTCTTGGGTTTTGTTTAGAAATTTCTTATATGCCCTATCCTACGTGTGATTTCGATTGTTGAATCTTTTATGCTAATTTTCGGGACGAAAATTCCTTTAATAAGGGGATGATGTGACATTCTGGAATTTCATGTTAACATCATGACTTATTAAACTATATTCATTAAATGAAAATAATAATAATTATAGTTATTATTACTTAACTTCAAACTAGCCTAAAGCAAATTAGAGTACAACTATACGGTTAATGTTAAAATTAGGAGGGGAGGCTAAACTGTAGTTTATTAAAGAAATCTTATTAAACCCAAACCTCTCCACCGATCTCATTTTTCTCCGGTAACCCTGCAGTCCCTCCTCTCTCGTAACCCTAATTCTGAAATCAACCTTCCGTACAACCATCTTTGATAACCAACGACCTCCCCCTCTGTTAGGTATCAAATAGTAGAAGGATTAGTTTGTAATAATTGAATAGTATAGGGTGTCTTTAGTTAGTTGTGGTTGTACTTAAACAGAAAGAATGAATCAAAAAGGCGTCGATGAATTGAGAATATCTCCTCCTCTCTTTAGTTTCTTCTTCTTTTTATCGATCTTTGCTTGATTACTGATTGTATCATAACAATGGTATCAGAGCAGTACATCCTTTGACTGTGGGTTAAGATTAGGGCAACAAAGGTTACTGACATCAACAATTGAAGGAAAGAATCAGATGTTCTTGAGGAATTTCAGCAAACAACTTCTACAGGCAGCAAAAATCGAATTAGGGCAACAGTTCGATCAAGTTATTTTGGAGGATTTCAGCAAGCAATTTCTACAGTAGAACTACAGTAGTATAACAATGGTGTTCTTGTGTTCATGTGGGGGTTTGATATGGGAGAACAGGGTGCACATGTGTGGAACAAGTAGGTGTTCTTGTGGGGGTTGCAATTTGAAGGTAGGGGTCATTTTGTGGTTACAAACCAGATTATTCAAAACCACCAACCAATTATGAACTTTGGAGGGGGTTAAGAAGTTATGATGAATGGATGGGATCACCGAAATGGGAAAACAAAGTCCTAGCTTATTCAAAACCAAAAATCAAGAAACAGGAGTTCTAAACACTGCATCATCTATGGAAAAAATCAAGAACTTCCAACAGACAGGTTCATTTCAAGATTACTGTAATTCATTTGATCTTCTACTTAAGAAAGTAATTCTAAGTGAGTATTATGCTATGAATTTATTCGTGGGGGGTCTCAAATCTGAAATTAGGGGTTGGGTTAAGTTCTTGAGACCAAAAACACTCCAAGAAGCTTATGAAGGGGCAAAGAAACAAGATAATTTTCTTACCATTTTATGTGACAATAAAGAACTCAAGGAGGTAGATCACTTTTTTAGTGCGAATCATGATGAAAATTTTAGTGAAAATGAGTATCAAACCATTGATGAATCTGCAAATAGGGTTGCAATTCAAGAAACCATTTGTCAAGATACATGTGATAGTGACTATTCAAAAGACAATGAGCATGAAATGGGTTCTTTAAGTCAAAATGTCACATTTGAACATGAACTGGTTCAGATAATTCAAAACAACATGTTTCAAAAGGAAATTGTTTCATTTAATCAAGATATGAAAGATAAATTTGAAAGGGTTGATCAAGCAACAGGGAAGAAGGAATTTGTGCCTGTATTTCAGCTTATGTCATACATGGATCAAGAAAAAGTAGAAATGAATTCAACAAAGGAATGTGGTTCAAAAAAGAATAAAGAATTGAATTGGATGGATATATGTACGAGACACTTTGATTCTAGTGGAGTTCATGAGAGTGGAGAACTTAACAAATTGATGTGTAAATTCATAAAAGAATTTGCAAAGAGATGTTTAATCAAGTGGAAATATAAACAATTGATTTCCATTATGATTTGGGATGGGTATGAAATTAGTGTTCAAAATACAATGGGGCACTTGTGGCACAAATGGAAATCCAAATGGTAGTGGCTCAAAATTAGTTTCAAAGCTGCAAGGTGACTTAAAAGGCAAGATCACTCGATGAACCAAGGTGTTGGAATATACTAGGTTTGTAGTTACAAGGAGCTACAAGGGTGTAACATAACGCAATGGGTTTGTAGTTACAAGGAGCTACAAGGGTGTAGCCTACTGCAATCATATTTTTTTTTTCTCTAATGCAGTTGGTTGGTGCTAAAGTCCATACTAACAACGGTTCAAATTGTGCGCTAAAGAATGCTTAACTGCTGCAGAAATTGGGTTTCACTTGGATGTTACCACTATGTTGATTTTGATTAGAATTCTGTTTTCCTGATTTTTGGGGACAAAAATCTTTTGAGGGAGGAGTAATGTTAGGTATCAAATAGTAGAAGGATTAGTTTGTAATAATTGAATAGTATAGGGTGTCTTTAGTTAGTTGTGGTTGTACTTAAACAGAAAGAATGAATCAAAAAGGCGTCGATGAATTGAGAATATCTCCTCCTCTCTTTAGTTTCTTCTTCTTTTTATCGATCTTTGCTTGATTACTGATTGTATCATAACACCCTCCTTCTCACGGCTCCAAGCGGCTGTGCACGCGCGACATGTGATTCTCGGGTTCATTTCCCTACGGTTTGCTTTAATCATTATTGACTTTATATGTATTACATATGGTTTCGCGCGCGGTTGTCATATGTTGAACCGTGTTGGCTCAGCCCCGTATATTTGTGTATGTGTGTGGTTCGGTTGAGGGTAGTCGGGTGCGTAGAACGCTCGATCCTGCAGCAGTTGTGCGTTGTGATCTTTGTATGCTTCGGGCCTGTAGATATGTATGTATTTGTACCCGCGTGTTCTCTAGTTTGTTATTCTTTTAACCTGGCAGATTCTGGTATGTATGGTCATGTGATTAACGGTGGATTTAGTGTTGTTGCGGGTGGGTTCTTGCGTTTGGGTTGGCTTGGCTGACGACTGTTGTGGGTGTGCTATGTGTGCGTGTGTGTGCTATGTGTGCGTGTGTGTGCTATGTGTGCGTGTTTGTGTTCTGTGATTGTGTGTGTGTTATGTGATTGTGAATGTGTGTGTTGTTACGATTGCGTGTGTTTATTATGCGATTATGAGTGTGTGTCGCTACGATTCTTTGTGGGTGTAGTGTGTGTGTGTGTATTGTTTATTTGATTGACATAGACGTCTTTTATTATTCGGACATATTGTTAATTACAAGAATGACAGGTGTCCCTACATCATTAGTCCGTACTATTGTCTTAGCCGTTTGAGTTACGCTAACGTTTTCTCCTATGACACGTGCTTCCATCATCTATTGTGTGTAGTTGGCCGGTGAGTTTGACTTTAATGCAGGAGTAAACCATTTACATTTTGAGTCATTTATCAAAAATCCAATAATGAAAGGATCAGATTGGTCTATTGCAGTATTTCACCATAATTAGTTGGTCCGAATGATTACTGCCAAGGGTGCGAAGATGGAGATGATGATATAATTTAAGTTTTAGACTTTTTATATTTTAATTTATGTTTTATATATACTGCAAGTGGGTTTTTATTATCATAGGCAATAATGATTATATGAAGTATTTTTTTGTGTTTTTATTGTTTATTAGAATTACTAATTATCTTTATTACTACTGAGGGGTACAATTGTTATTTTATACTTATTAACTAAGGAACTTGACTAGCTATCATTCACGTTAGGGACTAACGAAATATTCTTTACTCAAACTATTAGACTATCCATGCAAGTTTTTAGTTTCAACACTAAACAAGTAATATAATCAAACCACGGGATTATCCATTAACTCAAAATTAATAGAAACTTTCAAAATGGTAATATACTTGTATTATCCTATCTTATTTTGGTACACCAATATTTACAATATTTTTGTTTTAAATTTAATGATTAATGGGTTAAGAATATCAAATATGGTTTTAAATATATGATTATGAACAAAAAAATAAAATGATATCTAGTATTATTATATATATTAATTATCAACATTTATATGTATTATAACTTGTATTATAAGTGTTAATGGGTTGTATCCACCTTGTTTTCTTTTTTTAATCTTTAACTATTTTATTTTAATACAATACTTTTCATATTTTATAGTTTAACCTAATACTTTTTACTTTCAACTTTATTTTACTTTATTTTTCATACTTTACAAACTTTACGTTTTATGTTTATATATTTCGTTTTGTTTTATTTTTTATCTCTTTTCATATATTTTACGGAAATACATATGGTCAACACTTTGGTCTTTTTTGCTAATCAGTGGGTTGTTGGTGTTCTGAAAATGACGCGAGTGGTTCTAATTTCAAGTTGACTTGGAGTCAACCAAAATTTTGTAATTTTGTGGGATGTTTTGAAATCAGACCATACACTGAACTGGATGTATTACCAGTACGCCAGTCGGATTAGATAGAAAAATTAAAGAAAATTATAATTATTTTAATAATCATATAGAAAGATGATTAAAATGTAAACAATATATATAAAAAACCCGGTTCAACTGATCAACCACTAGTTCAACGTCAAAACAGTTTTAAGCATTAAATCGTATTGGATTGGAATTTGGTTCCTGGTCCAACCGATCTGACCGGCCGGTGCAATCCGGTTTTCAAAATAATGATTTTATGACATTGAAGTTTTTTATGTATTCTTGTTAACTTAATTTATTTTTACAACAAGATGACGTTTCATTAAAGCACTAAACAGTGGCTATAAAATTACTACAAAGAATAAGAAACCAAAGAAGAAAACCTGCATATCAATGTTAAGGAATCGTCATTCGTTGCATTCCACCTTGATCTTATGTGAATGATTGTTTATCTATATATACTGACTTGACCTCTGCAAATAGATTTTCTACGGAGGGTGTATATATAAATTAAAAACCTGATAATATATTGTTTTCAACATGCACCAACAAATTGTCATTATAATGGCTTGAATAAGCTTCTTTTTCACCTTGTCTCCTGCAATCGAGTCCTGAACTCCCTTAAAATCTTTAAAAGGCGTATCTAGATTGAATTTTCAACCGTTCACTGGTAACAACCTATAAGTGATTAGAAATGTGACACACGGTGAACAAATGGTCATGCGATTTTGTGACGTCATTGCATAGAAGACACATGACAACTGGTACATGGATATCCAACCTCATCAGGATTCTACCTTGATTAGCCCTCCAAATAAGACTATTAACTTTAATGGGAGTCTAGTAGTTCTAATTGATATTATCTTTTGGGGCCACACAACCAAAGTTGTCGATCTTGGTCTTAATTAATGTTATTGGTTGTAAATTCCAAATCTTTATCATCATCATCATCATCAATCCAAACCCATTTGTCACGAGGTCTTCCTATAAACCTAAAATTCAGAAAGCACATTCAAGTTGTCGGAAAGTTCCATGCTTTCATCCACATTCAATTGGACCAAACACCATCTCCATTTCCAAATGATGCTATTGTTCTCTTAGTGAAATAGTCCTTTAATTTAACATTCTTATCTCGTTTAATATTGAACAAAAAGGGAATTTAATACATAATTGTTTTTCACCGTCCATCTATCCAACCAAAACCTCATGCAATCACCGTTTCCTACCATCGCTTTGCAAGAATTATGAACATCAATGTTGTAATTTTTAAGATCCAATTTCACATTAGATATCTCTTTTCATAAGCTAGGTAGCAGCATATTTCTCAACTGAAATAGCATGCCACTTCGTAGAACTGCACAAGTGGATGGCCAAAATAACTTTTTTTCTGCATGACAATTTCTTGGTTTTAAATCTCCAATTCCATCTAGTCAACAAGGAAATGTCTGTAGCATGTAAACTACGTACTCACCCCAGGCCCTTCGTTTTGTTTAGATGAAGTCATTTTTGACCATTTATCCAATGAAATTTTAGGGTCATCATGAGCACATCACATGTTTACTTTTCCAACTAAAATTTTTATTTGATAATAAGGTTGTGTGTAATGATTCGTGAGGGGGCTTGACTATGGCCATATAGGCCGGTCACGCCCAGCACACTTCGAAGGTGCCGTGACAAAGGGCTTACCGAGATTAGCCGTAATCATTGTCACACCAGGTGAAGGGTGTTGACTGAGCGTTTCTTGACTCGCAAAACTATTAAAAAATCCTTAGGGCTGTTAGATAAAAACAAAAAAAATCATTCAATTTACCTATAAAAAACCTTTTAATCTAACACAAACTCCCCAAACAAAACTTTTACAATTTACATTCAATACTCTTAAATTCTCTTTAAAAAATATTGTACCAACACAATTACGACATGTCATCATCTACCAACGCGATTCATGTCATAGTTGCCATGTTACAAGAAGAAAATTAATCAGGATTGTCACGCTGCAAACGACCATCTTATAAAAGATTATTTTTGTAAAGTTTGGTGTATGGTGAAAGAATGTTTTAAGTGTCGTTTCTCATGAGTTGATGTTTATTTTTGCGAATAAAGGAACACTAGGACAAAGATTTTGAATATTCTCAGAAAAGGTATGACTCGAGAGGCGAGCTCGGTTTCATTGTGTTTCAGTAGTGTACATCCTTTATTAATCATCTTTCATATTGGACTTGAAGCAATTCATGGGATGATTATCTAAAGATGGAAGAGAAAACCTCATGAGATAGTCTTTATAATTTTTGTCTAGGTATATTTTTACCTAGTATATTACTTGCGTATTATTTGTAAATACGAAGCCGACAAGGATTTACCTATAGTCAAGTCGACACTTGAATCTTTGTTTTCCGCAAAGGTTCCTGCTTGTTCTATTTGTTAGTCTACGTTGATGATATCTATTAGACAACGTTGAAACTTCAATAACTTCACAAAGAGTTTAATATTAAAGACCTTGGCGATCTAAGTTACTATCTCAGCCTTGAAGTCACTTCCACCCCAAGCGGTTTGTGTTTGAGTCAAGCAAAGTATGTTTACAACATAACGAATCGACTGATATGTTAGACTCCAGATCGGTAGCCACACCTCTAAGCACCACTCATGTGTTCCTTTCCTATGGTAACCCTTATTCGGATCCTATCCACTATCAGTCCTTCATGATTATTCTGATACGGACATGACCCATTGCAATGAAACATGACATTCTACATATGGCTACTTAATTTTCTTAGAGAAAATCTTGTTTATTGGAACGTGAAGAAACAATAAACCATCTCTCATTCATGTTGTGAATTTGAAAATCGTGCTATGGTTAACATCGCTTGTGAATTTATTTGGATCACTCACTTTCTTCGAATCTAATTTATCTCTCAACCAGTAAACTGACTCTCTTATGTGAAAATTTAATTATAGTGTTCTTGAGCCAAAAAAATATGTCGCTCACAAACATACTAAACATATTGACATCAGTTATCAATTCTTTTGTGAGCTGGTAACTTCAAACATATTTTTATGATCACTCCACTTGTCAAACCGTTATTTAAAGACTTTCGACATAAGCTGCACATTGTTCCACACACATTCACTTGAGGGGGTGTTAGAGTTTGAATATTGTAAGTATTTTGTATTCTAATTCTAATAGTAGTGATTATTCTATAAACATCTACTAAAGAATAAGATATTTAGTTACCTTTATGATTAATTTGTATTCTTGTATTTATATTAAAATTTTATTACAAAAAATCATTTGAGAATGATCAATTTTTTTCTCTAATTAATACTATTTCTCGATGTTTCATGTAGATGTATGCTTTGAGACTTCGGTTAGAACACCAACCTGGATGCGACTACATAGTCCTCTTCATGTTTTCACAAACATTAGGTGGGGAAAATGGAATTTGTGTAATATATTCTGAGTTAATTACACAAATAGTCCATATGATAATTAAGTACGTTTTATAAATTTACGCATTTCTTTATAAAATATGAACTCGGTCTCTAGTGTTTATCAAATCGAAACACAATTGCTTGTCTTAAGCTAATACTATAAATTAGTTATTGTGCCCGTTTGATTAGAAAACAAAATAAAAACAAAAAATGAAAACCCCTAACTTTTTCCCATGCCCTCTGGTCATTTTCTTCGTTGCTTCCTCTTCATTGGTCTCTATGACCAAGTCCGCCACCCCTTTAGGACTTTTGTGGCAGAAAAGATAAATGTTAAAAAAGACGTGACCTTTTTATTGAGATTTCATATACAAGGAAGCCCGGTTTAATGGATCTCATGTAGCCCTTTTAAGATTGTCAAGATAAGTTTGGTTTTTATTCCATAAAGTGGAGACAATACGAAAGTTCTAAGAATAGTTTTGATGCCAAAGTCACTACAAGAAAGGCGGTTAATACCGGCGACCCCTTTAGCGGCGACAACTTAGCGGCGACAAAGGAGTTGTCGCCGCTAATTGTCCGAGATCCATTACTTTCCTATTCAGTTAAATTGTAGTCGTTGATTAAATGGAAATCTGACGGCTAGGATTTTCCGTACCTTTTAGCAATAGCGGCGACCCCATTAGCGGCGACTCGTCGCCGCTAATGGTCTTTTCCCCAAATATCTTCCTCCTGCGCGCGACATTCAGTCGATCTTCCCTCCACCAAATTCCACCTACGGCATCGATCGATCGCCGGCCTCTCCCCCTCGCCGCCTCTCCCCCTCGCCGCCTCTCCCCCTCGCCGGCCTCTCCCCTCGCCGCCTCTCCCCCTCGCCGGCGACTTCCCGGCTCTCTACTGTCGCCGCTTCTTGTCGTTTCCCGACTGCTTCTTGTCGCCGGCTTCTCCCCGCCGGCTTCTCCCTCGATCGTGGGCGTCTCCCCGGCCTCTCCCCTCGCCGGCTTCTCCCCTCGCCGGCGGCTTCTCGATCCCTGCCTGCTGCTTCCTTGCTACCTCTAGTCGCTGCTACTACTTCACCGTCGCCGCTAAATCCGTCTTTGAAGGTAAATTTTTTAGTTTTCTTATCAAAGATTTTGATGAAATTAAGTATTATTGTCACCATTTGCTTGATTTTACGTGTATTTGTGTATATGTCCTTGAAGGTATTAATTTGTGTATTTAATGGATGAATGTGAATGATTTTTGCCAACTTGCGAATCTAATGCCTATTTGTTGACTAGGATAGTTAACATATAAGAAAAACGTGTATGTGGTATTGTCAATCTGACTTGTTTGGTTGACCATTCACACATATGCATATAAAAACCTCAACAATATACTTAATTTAATCAATTATTAAACTTGATTTAACTTGTATGTGAGGTTGCGTAGAATAAATCACTTTTAGTAGTTTCATTGTCCTAGGCATCTAACATGGTACATTGGTACAAAGCATCACTTATGTTATATTTGTACGCCAAAGGTCTTTGTGTTGGTTTTTGAGTATAATATGTATCAGTTTAGTCATGTCAATATGTTTACATGTATGCTTTCATGTGAACACATAAAAAGATTAAAATGAAATCACGATCGTCAAAACAAGTTTAAGAGTGAACTTCTGAATCCATCCGATCCAAATTTCACCATCTTAACTTTGTACTATCCCTTATGCGACCATTTTAAGCATCTTTATTAACTTGACATACGTATGTATGCAATCTTCACAAGTCAACATTAGTTTCGTGTATGAGATAAGATATTCAAAAAGTGAGTTTAGCATCCTACCCTTGTAAATTCTCTACCTTATGTTTCAGTTGCATCATGGTTGTCGATAAAAGTTGGCTTAACAATCCAAACCGAAGCTCAGAGGAGTACAATAATGGACTCAATTCTTTTCTTGAGATGTGCAAGAATCTGGTAGACAATAGAGGTTATGTTTTTGTCCATGTACTAAATGTTGGAATTCGGTCATGCTATCTTTAGTAAAAGTGAAGTATCATTTGTACGCATGGGGTTTTCAGCGTAGTTATTCAGACTGGATTTATCATCATGAACCCTCAATTTCTCAAGTTGTAGTACAAGATGAAGTTACGTCTACTAATGATATGGCTGGCGTTATATGAAGATCTTATGGAAGTGAATACCAACCTCAATAAAGAGAACCCTTGTACAGAGAGTGAAAGTGTCTGTGATGATTTTGAAAACTTGTTACATGAAGTTCAGTCAGAATTATATCCCGGTTGTACTAAGTTTTCTTCCCTTGACTTTTTAGCAAAGCTTATGCATATCAAGGTGAAAAACAAATGGACAAATAGTTCGTTTGATGAGCTTCTTAAATTGTTGCAATCTTCACATCCAGAAGGCAACAAGATTCCCCCTTCACATTATGTTGTCAAAAAGACACTAAAGAAGATTGGTTTAGGGTATGAGTCGATACACGTGTGCAAAAATGATTGTGCTCTCTTCTGGAACGACCACAAGTTGTTACAGAATTGTCCCGTTGTAAGGAGAGTCGATGGGTTGATACAAACACAAAGAGTAAGAAAGTAGCTCACAAGGTGTTACGATACTTTCCTTTGACCCCCGCCTACGACGTTTGTATTGTTCAAGGCACACGGCAAAGGATATGATATGGCACAGTACTGGACGATCAGAAGAAGGTACGATGCGTCATCCTGTTGATGGATCTTCATGGAAAGAATTTGATAAAAAATACTTTAACTTCGCGAAGGAACCCCGAAATGTTCGCCTAGGGCTTGCAGCTGATGGTTTTAATCCATTGGGTACATGAGTTCAGCTCATAGCACGTGGCCGGTTGTACTCACCACATACAATTTGCCTCCATGGTTATGCATGAAAGAGTCCTCATTCATGTTAACTTTATTGATTCCTGGCCCTAAATCACCTGGGAAGGATATGGACGTTTTCTTAGACCGTTGGTGGATGAGCTTAACGAATTATGGCATACAGGCATACGTACTAAAGACGAGGCAACAAACACATTCTTCACGATGAAGGCGGTGTTGTTATGGACTATAAACGACTTTTCCAGCCCGTAGTCTATCAGGTTGGAGCGGACAGGGATACAAAGCATGCCCGACTTGCAACGAAGACACTCCTTCAACACGCGTAACAAATAAAGTTGTATATGTTGGTCATCGTCGGTTCTTAGATGCTAACCATCCATGGAGAACAAATTTGGAATTTAATGGACAACCAGATACAAGAGCACCTCCTAAACAATTTAGTGATGCTGATGTACAGGCTCAACTCGATCGTTTACTCCCTCGTCTACCGGGCAAGCATCCTAGTTTTGGAGGTGTTATGAGAAAGCGAGAGGAGTTTGAGTTAAACTGGTCTAAACGAAGCATATTTTTGAACTTGAGTATTGGTCTTCTTTGCAGCTTAAGCACAATTTAGATGTGATGCATATTGAGCGAAATGTGTGCGATAGTTTGCTCGGTACTCTTTTAATGAATGATAAAACAAAAGACACGTCAAACGCACGTGTTGACTTGGAAAAGCTAAACATTCGAAAGACGTTGTGGTTGAAAAAAAATGCTAATGGCAAGTTATGTAAGCCGCACCCAAAATACTCATTCCAAGTCAATGATCGAAAGCTTTTCTGTGAGTTTATTAAAAATGTTAAATTGCCAGATGGGTTCGGATCTAATATTAGCAAGAGAGTGACAGATAATTATACAAACATTACTGGGTTGAAAATCTCATGACTGTCATATTCTAATGCAACGTTTGATGCCAATTGGGGTTAGAGGATTTTTGGCAAGGGATGTATATACACCAATAATCGATCTTTGTATGTTTTTTAAGCAACTTTGTTCTAGAACATTATTGGTTGAAGATATGAAGAAAGCAAAACTTGCCATTCTGACAATCTTATGTCAGTTAGAGTTGATATATCCTCCTGCCTTTTTGACATCATGGTTCATTTGGTTTTGCACTTACCTGATGAAGCGATTCTTGGAGGTCCAGTGTGTATGAGATGGATGTATCCATTTGAAAGATATATGAAAAAACTTAAAAATTATGTAAGAAACAAGGCAAAGCCAGAAGGTTGTATAGCCGAAGGCTATATTGCGGAAGAAGCTCTATCATTTGTTCGAGGTACCTTCGAGATGTTGAAACTCAGTTCAATCGCCCCGACAGAAACGAGGATGTTGTTGTCGAAAAAAGAAAGTTGTGGGTGTTTGAGTCTCTTTGTCGTCGGCTAGTGCCTTGAAGATCAAACATCTTTCTGTAAGCGAAAAATTAAAATTGGAATGGTTTGTCCTCGATAGCATCGAAGAAATTAGGAACTACATGAAGTAAGTGTTACTATCATTAACTTTTCATAATATATTTGTAAGTATTTATTTTTCCTTACTTGTATATTTTTATTATCAATGTAGTGAATTCAAATCTGAAAAGCCCCATGATGATGTTCAAACTAATTTTCCTATGTGGTTTCTTGAGAAGGTAATACATATATAGTTGTCAGTTAGTTATACATATCTATATAACATGTGTATAACTATATATTTCTAACTATATTAGGTCTATTCGATGAAAAAACAAAATTCTCCAGAATTTCACTCAGAGTTGTATTCTATTTCCATGGGTGCGAGTATAAATGTCTTTACTTACACCGCGTGTATAGTAAACGGTGTTAGGTTTATGGTACTTGACCGTGATGCACGGCGTACAACACAAAACTCTGGTGTGTTAGTGGAAGGAGAAAATGGTGAGAAGTATTATGGTCAATTAGAAAGATTATTGAGATGCATTATCCAAATGGGTATTCAACTGTCCTATTTCGGTGTAAGTGGTACGATACTCGAAGGGGTGTTAGATTTGAAAATAATATCACAAGTATCAACACTGATCAAGAATGGGACAAAGAAGATCAACTCATATTTGCTTCGCAGGCCAAACAAGTGTTCTACATCCAAGAACCTTCTCGAGGAAACCAAAACAATAACAACAAATGGGTCGTCGAGCAAGTTAATCATCGAAAAATATGGGATCTACGTTGAACGAGAATGTACAAACAGTTGACGAGAATGTTCAAAATGTTGACCATGACTTACCCGAAGATCTTGACGTTGTCCATAACAACTCTTCCTCTGGTATAAGATTGTTCATCGACTTTAGGCAATACTTGCCAAGCAGTTCTGCTTCCCAGGGTGAGCCCGCTGAAGTGTCCGAGGATGAGACCGATGAATTATCTAAGGGCGAGCATGATGAAGTGTCCGAGGACGATCGGATATACATTACATGAGGGGTTTGAGAGTGATACTGAAGTATCTGAGGGAGAGATATCTGAGGGGTCTGATTAAAAGTAGGTTGGAAAACTGTATTCATATTGTATTTGTATTATATTTTAAAGTAGGTTGTAAAACTGTATTCACATTATATTTTGACTTCCATATCTTATAACATTTCAGTACATGATGGCCGATGTGATGGGCCATGGAGGAGATGTTCTGGACAGGACCCCCACCACCTGGCGGCTTTGGATCTGGGCATGGACACTACGGGAGGGTTGTAAGTCTTAGTATAAACTATTTATAAATCCTGTGACAGATAATTATTTATTGTGAATGATAATTTTGATTGATTTTGCAGCACCACCTCGTAGGAAAACTCGTGGAATTGCAAAAAACTATCGCCTAGAATCTGAGGTCTTGGAAGGAGGGCGTTTAAGTTTGCAATTTGACAGGCAAGCGACTTTTACCCCGGTTGGACACAAGAAAGATTTGTTTAGCCGGGAAGTGGGGTTATACATGTGGCGGAACATCGCATTTGTAAAGGTAGTTGGAGAGGGTTTCAGAAGCTCAACAGAATGCATTATACGAGCACCTCGCGGTAAATGATTTATTTAAGTTTATCTTATGTCGAGATCTTTGTTTTTTACTTGACTAACTTTTTTGTTTATTTTTTTAGAAATCATTCGATCTAGAGCAGATTGATCGGGACGTTGATCGATCTAAGTTAAAGTTGGGAATTTATTCAATATACATGAAGCGATACAGAGATCGCAAGGCAGATGTAAAAAGGCGTTTTCGAGAGTTTGAGGGGATGTCGAGAGAGCTCTAGCCAATGTTCCTGAAGGGATGACTCCAGCTAATTGGGAGAGTGCCATTAGACATTTCATGTCAGAGAAGCATCAAAAACAGTCACTCGTTAACCAAGCAAATCGTCAACTTCAAAAATACCCAAACCGAGGGGGGACATCGTCTTATAGCAGCACAACTTATAAAAAAGTAATGTTTGGTTTATATATTATTATATATATATATATATATCTTATACGTACTAGTTGTAATAAAAAAATATTTAATGTTAAACAGGCTCAAAGTCACCTACAGACGTTCATTGATGCTCATACAGCTAAAGATGGAACGATTGATAGCGCAGCAATGAAACAATTATTAGTAACTATTTAAATTTAATTTTTTGTTACTTGCATATATAATTCACCTTTTGTAAACTACAGCGGCGATTAGAGGATGAGTTGGCTGCCCAAACTGAAGGAGATAATCAAGTGAATGTGTTTGAAAACGTACTCGGTAGTAGGCGCGGATGGATCAGAGGGATTGGGTTCAAACCTTCTTCAAAAGCCCCGGTTACCATGATAAGTCTCAACCGCAGCCAACGGTCGCATTCACACGGGTAACAATAACATTTCTTTATAATGACCTTAAATTTATATATATGTTATTAGTTTGGTAAATGTTATTAGTTTGACCCGTTTGACCCGTTTGATGATTGTAGTAGGTTATTATATAGATAACGATTAAGATTAATAATATTTTATAGGATGAAGATTCCTGTTAGGAACACAAATATATAGAGATTAGAAGTAACTTTATGCTTTTGAAGGTTTAATGTGTAGTAACATGAGGATTTCATGGTTTGATGAATCTTCTTTATGGGTCAAATGGGTTAAAATTACATAATGCATATAGTTTCACCCAGGTAGCTTGTTGTTTTTTAAAAGTACTTAACTTACTGTTTTTTAGTGGAATGGGTCAAATAGGTCAAATGGAATATCATCTGTTTTTTTTAGATTATTTTTTACTGTTTTTAGTGGAATGGGTCAAATGGAATTTCATGCTTTTCATAATGGGTCAATGGGTCAAATGGAATTTCATATATGTTATTAGTTGGTAAATGTTATTAGTTTGACCCGTTTGACCCGTTTGATGATTGTAGTAGGTTATTTATATAGATACGATTAAATTTGACCCGTTTGATCTTAAAATATAAAATGAGACAAAATAGACATTAATATATATGTTATTAGTTTGGTAAATGTTATTACACGGGTAAATGTTATTAGTTTGACCTTAAACATGATTTTTATTGTAGGAACAAATGATGCTTTGTTTCAAGACCCATATTTAAAGAACAACTTCAAAATTACGGGCAACATAAACAAGTTAGTGATGAGGACGGTGAAGACGTGAAGATGATGAAAATGATGAAGCTTAATTGATGGATGTTGACTTATTTAGAATGTAATATTGTAATGTACGTATGAATGGATGTTGATTAGCGGCGACTTGGTTTAGTTTTAACGAATTGAATGATGGATGTTGACTGTACTGTATGAAGTATGCAGGTTGTTATGTAATATTGCAGGTTGTTATGTAATATTGCAGGTTGTTATATGTAAAAATTTGTATTGGAAATATGGAAAAACTGAAAAATGCAGCAAGAAGCTGTAAACCTGCACAGGGGTTTTAGCGGCGACTATAGGCATTAGGGGCGACAGTTTTTCGTCATTTTTGAGGCCTTTAGCGGCGACTCAATAGCGGCGACAAAGGGTCATTAGCGGCGACACATTAGCGGGACCCATTAGCGGGCGAAAGTTTGACCATTAGCGACGATTTATACCGGCGACTTTTAGCGGCGACACGTCGCCGCTAAAGGCAATAGCGGCGACATTTTGGGACTTTAGCGGCGACTTTAGTCGCCCCTAACTAGTTAAGAAGAGAGAGAGATTTAGAGGAAGGGGAAGATTTTTTGTTCCTAGATTTTTTTTTAAACGAATGATTAATTGTTAGTATCATCAAGTTAGTAAGTGAGAGACTTTGTTTTACAACCGGATGTAGTTTGATGTTGTGTTTTTTTAATATATCTTTCAAGAATTAAATTTACATATAACTTGATTTTTTTTCTAATGACTTATAAATTATCTTTAAAAATAATCCAAATACACAAATTGGTTAGTTCTTTTGGCATTCTGATATAAATTTGATTAAAACCAAATCCTTAAAAAAATTAATTAATAGGGAAAAGAAAAGAGACATCTGCTACTTCCATAAGCAATAATCTTCCACAACCGCTAGTTCTACTAATGAATCGTATAGATTCAAAAGTGATTTAGATAACAATTAGAAACCCTGTCAATGTGTCTGAACATCTAAAACAAAATATAATTTCAAAGGACAATGAGTAGAGGAGGTTGCATATAATATATAAGCATAATTATATATATTATGAATGTAATTTGTTTATATCTGATATCATATAATAAGCTTGCTTCGTTTAATGTTTGGGTTTTATTTATTATTATTATATTATTTTTTTGGTTAATTTATTAAATAAATTCTTTTTTAATTAATGTTTACATAATATGTATAATTTTTAACTATTTTTTTAGGTTTCGTTT
>CM044003.1:26273476-26512702 GCA_024085815.1 Flaveria linearis
ATCAGATTTAACAACCTAAGAATAGCATACTAAAAGTGTCAACACAATGGTTGGTGAGTTCAAGAGTTTGTGTTTAACAGAAACAGTAATAGTTGTAAAACATAAGAAGTGCATTGAAATAGATAGCTAGTCTATATTCATAAGTAGTAACTATAGTGATTTCGCGATCAAAGCTGAAATGTGTTTCGTTTGTTTGCCTCCCATCACAACCTACCAATTTGTGATGATGTTTGTGTCTAGGACAATATTGCACCCGTTTGACCTCGATTCGCATGGGTGGCGCTTGTCAGGCCCAGTAGTACTACCCAGCATTTTCCGCTAGTTACAAATATTAACGATCTAAAAGTGTGTGGGCTTTCATGGTATGCTACACTATCTTATACTAACACAAGTTATCAATGTAAATCGTTCATGAAAAACAGTATGGTATCTCCCCCAAAAAGGAAGTAAGTAAAAACAGTGGGGCATGAACTCACCTGGTGTTCCAACTGATACTACAACGTAAGCAAATAGAGAGTGAGAGGACAACCCTTTAAAGGTTACCTAGATCATATGAGTTTGTAAGTATACCAAACCATAATAGTTGAATAGACCCTAAGTGCTTAAAATAGCATATTGACCTATGTGCTTAAAATAGCATATTGACCTATGTGCTTTAGAAAGGAAAGACATAGTTGACCAAGTTAACCCATTGACCCGTTGGTGACGTGTTTAAATTTTATACTTGCTCAAACAAATATTATATCATATTAACAATCATGCTTGCAAAGATTACCATACTATGCACATGAATCACCTTATCCATCATAAACTTAAGCAAGACAGTCAAACACATATATGTAGCCAACATGATCACAGTCACATTCTAAATTGCCAAGTTACATAGTCCAGACATTCATACTATAATGATTAACACTATGGCATAATCCACATGCATAATCTTGTGCTTTGTGCACCTTACTTGCATAATTCCCAAGAAAGCTTAAAATAACCCAAATAATTCATCAATTACCCAATGGTCCCAAATCATGTATTCTAACAGGTTAAACATCGTTCACAACATACTATATTAATCCTAATATCAAAACCATGACCAAAACCACAAAATCATACTATTGGTATGAACAAAGTGTGACATCCGGTAATTTTCCGTTACCAAACTCAGTTAGTTCCGTTAAGTCTTGCATACACGTGTCATGAGCACACACTAGTTATCGTTTAACGTTGGTGACCTAATAATAATTAATAATGTTAAATTAACGATGATCTAGTTGATTAGATGATTATTGTGTTATGCTTATGTGTTTACGCAATTTAAATGTTAACGGTGAATTTTATCGCGTAACGTGGAAACGTGCGTATTAATTCGTATGTGTTGTGTTTTATAAAGATGGAATATATAATTGATTCCGTGAGTTTATATGCCTAATAACTTAGTTAGAAACCTTTTTAGAAAGGAGTTTAAAGGCTAATTGTTATAAAATACATAACACAAGGGTTTAAATGGTAATTATGTAAAATTAAAAGAAATAAAACAATCCCAAACCCTAACCCCTACCTTCGGCCGTGACCTGCATTCCGTCTCCCTCCCCTTTGCGAATTCAGCCTTCAACAAGTAATTGTGCCTTGGTTTTGGTCAATCTCAAGCTAGGGAACACATTAGAATCATCAATTGCAAGTAACACACGTGAAAAGGTTAGAATTTTACAAGTTATATGGGTTTCTTATTATGGCCGAACCCTAATTCGTACATGGGGTCAACATTGTCGAATGTTGTTGTTGTTTGATGATGCTAGTAGGTTAGTTTGATAGTATACATGTTGTTTAACGTCGATTATGCAAGAATGATACGTTTTTGATGATTTGTTCATAGACCTTGATTCAAGAGGAACCCTAACTTGAAATTTATGTTGATTATATGAAGTTGATGGTTGTTTGATGATTTCATGATGTGAGTTTTTTTGGATGAATGCTAGAATACATTGATCTTGCAAGAAATTGATGAATTGAAGGTTTTGTTCATAGGTTACTAATAATAGTAACCTTATTTTGCCTAGAATGTTGAATTATGGATAAATGGATGTTATGGATATGTTTATGATGATGTTTAGATACTAGATTGTTGTTGTGAGCTTTAGGAATCCAAGAACACATGCTAGAATCCATACATTACTAAAGATAGTAACTGTTTAGGATATGAATTGATGAACTATGTTAGTTTGCTGTTGTTGATCATGCCTAGTTATGCTATGAACTTGATTAGGTATGTAACTGATGAATTTGTGATTGTTATGGATGGTAGATCACTTTTGGGTATTACTTTCCCAAAAGGGAAACCTTATTTTTGATGAATGTTGGATACTATGAGTTGGACATGTTCTTAGTGTTAGGATCATGCTAGAGTGTTTATTGTGGGTATCTAATATGATAGAATGTGTTATTTGAGTTGTATGGATGCTTAGTTGATCATGTGGGATTGATGAACTTTGATGATCATGTATGGTATTTGCAGGATCGATTATGGGTGGTTTTTCTCTCAACTCACTGTGAATAACACTCAACAAGTAGTCTATGAAGAGTTGATCACAACATAACAAGTAAGAAGCAGTAAGAAAATTAACACAGGAAGTAAATTTTCAAGGTACTTTTATATATTGCTTCTCAACTCAAAGGATTACAAGACTCTTGGACTCAAATCGCTTATCTAATGAGTTACATGGAGAAGATATATATAATACTACCTACAGCCGAATATACTTTGATACCAGCTGGACACCTCTAACCTTACATCTATACTACAAGACTCTAGGTGAGGTCTTTCAGACATTTTGCCTGAGAGTTGGTAGTCAGGACATGTCCCTGACTTACCTTTTGTCACCAACTAAAGTTGGTAACATGTACTATCATAAAAAGGTGAACAGTAGAATAAAGTATGGTCAACAACATGGCTCTTTAGGAAGATGCCATGCTGTATCAGAGGTCTGCAGCGGACTATCAGGGACCATACTTATATCTACTGGACATAGCAATGTCTTCCGAAGGATAAAATGCTTCGGAAGAATAACTTCTTCCGAAGCCACTTATACTTCGGAAGACTGCTTCTTCCGAGGCTTGGAGTCTTCTTTGTCTTCGGAAGCAGACTTTGTCTTCAGCTCTTTCATCAAACTTTGTCTTCGGAAGCTTTCAGACTTTGTATTCAGCTCTTTCATCAGACTTTGTCTTCGGAAGCTTTCAGACTTTGTCTTCAGCTCTTTCATGAGACTTTGTGTTCGGAAGCTTTCAGACTTTGTCTTCAGCTCTTTCATCAGACTTTGTCTTCGGAAGCTTTCAGACTTTGTCTTCAGTAGATATCTTCAGCTGTTGTCTTCAGCAGTTGACTTCAGCTTTTGCCTTCAGTAGATATCTTCAGCTGTTGGCTTTAGCTGTTGTCTTCAGCAGTTGACTTCAGCTTTTGCCTTCAGTAGATATTTTTAGCTGTTGGCTTCGGCTGTTGTCTTCAGCAGTTGACTTCAGCTTTTGCCTTCAGTTGATATCTTCAGCTGTTGTTCTTCAGACTCTCGGAAGATCTCATGCTTAGCTTCGGAAGCCCTTGAATGTAGCACCAAAAATGACTATGAAGTGGTTTTGGTTGCACCAGCCTTATCATGATCCAACAAACTCCCCCTAGGCTGATGCTACCAAAACTTCACTTCCCTCTTCTTCTCAAAGCTCTCAGCACCATGGAAAGTAAGTGTTTATCAGTGTCTTCATTCTTTCCTGATATGGTGCTGAGAATCTTGTACAGATCCTTGGTAGACAAAACCTCCACTCTGTCTCCTTTGATTATGTGTACCCTTTGTTGTGGCCATCTGAAAAGAGTTAGTTGATGGGAATTATAGTCATATTCCCATCTGACTATTGGTTCCAATTCAGGACCTTCCACCATCTGTAGAAAGGCTGTGCCTTTGGTGGTTGGTCTTTCCTTGTCTTCCACTCTTTTCAGCTTCAACTCTTCTTCAATCTTGGCTCTTCTACTTTGTTCAGCCAAGTGGAGACCGTTGATATGATTTCTGATGTGTGCAGCAGTCTCAGAGTTGGAGGGATTGGAGAATGGCTTCTCTGCAAGCTCAGCAAGGTCAAATCTGCTGAGATGCAAAAGAGAAGTGGCATTGAGCCTGTTGGTTTCACCATTCTCCCTTTCCACAATAAAGTTATGAGAAGGTTCATCAAACCTCCACTGGATTATAGCATTCCTAGGTCCAGGAGATTGACTAGAAATCCTGTCCTCTTTTCTTGTATCCAGTAGAGTCACCAGTCTCCTTCTTAGCCTCTTCTCCTCAGCATTGAGGGTATCAGAGTTGAGACCAAGAAGTCTTGCAGCCTGGCCCAAGGTGTCTCTAGGCAACTCAAGAAATTGTCCTAGGGTGAGGGAGCTTGAAGAGTTATCAACATAGGTGATGTTGATAAGGTCTCCCTCACAGGAGATGCTGCTCAAGGTGGTGCAGTTGATGAGCCTTGTCTTGAACTCCTTTATTTCCTCAAAGGAGAGATGTTGAGGAGGCTGAGGGGATGGTCTTGGTTTTTGTTGGGTAGGCTTCGGTTTAGTGGTTTTGGGTTGTGTTTTAGGTTGTAGGATGGGTAGTTTGGGTGGTTGAGGTGATGTGGTAGGTTTGGGTAGAGTTGTGGGTTCAGGGGTGAAGGTTTCATCAGTGGGTTCAGTTTTAATTGGAAATGGGATTGGTTCTTCTGGTGTGGGTTGTAGTTTAGTGGTTGGCTGTGGTTGAGTGGCTGGGGTGAACACCATTCCCTGTACCCTCCTGTACATCTCCTTCCTTTTCCCCAAACGGATGTCAGCTTTTATTTCACTGACTATCCGCTGGAGTGTCCTTTCGGACATAGGTCCCACCTGCCTACCAGAGAAGCCATGGGCCCGGAGATAGTCTTTCATCCAGGCTTTGTCGTTGGACTTCTTGGTGGTAGTGACCCCCTTCTCTTCCTCCCTCCTCTTCTTCTCCCTCAACTTATCCCTAGCAGCCTTCTTCCTTTCCTTCTCCATTTGATCCTGCTCTTTGTTGTGGAGCAGCAGGATCATGTCATCATCATGTGGAGACAGTTCAGGAAGACTGAAGCCTCTTGAGAGTAGGAATTTGATCCTATCCTCTCTCAGCTTCAGGGCTGCCTCCCTTCGCTCTTCTTCTTCCTTCTCCAAGGCTAACCTGGCTTCTTCTTCTTGTTTTAGCCTGGTTGACCTCTACAAAGTCACCAACTCCTCTAGTGGTAGCAGGAGTATCTCCTCATTGGCAGCTCCTAAGCTGATGAGCTGGTCAATGAGTGCTGTCCTTCTCTTTTGGTCAATTTCTTCCTGATTGGCTGCAGCTGCTTTAGAACTAGCAACTAGCAGTTTCTCAGTAGGAAACCTACCTTTCCTTTTGAGCTTCTCAATCCTCTCCTCCTCCTGAAGCTCTTCCGCAGTCAATTTTCTTTTTCCTTTGTCTTTGGCAGTGCTTGACTGTGGTGGTTCTTGGATAGAGGGTTGTGATTGAGAGAGAAGTTCAGCTGGTGTTTAGGTTGGAGGAATATCAGAAATGTCCTCCCTGCTCACCTCAGATGCTATTTCAGCAATAACATCTGTGATGGTCAGTTCCTCGGACATCTGAAATAAGCCTTCCGCAGCTTCTATTTCGGCCTCGGAAGACTTTTCTTGTTCTTTCAAGGCTTCAATGTCAGCTTCGGAAGCTTCAGCTTGAGCTTCGGAAGATGAGACTGCTGCAATTTCTGTCCCATCTGTTTCAGTTGCTGGGCCATCAGTCCCCATTTCCCCTTCGAAGCTAATCTCAGGTTCCATGTGGATCTTAGGTTGACCACCTTCTTCCACAGTGGTAGAAGGTGCAGTCAGTCTTTGAAGCTCCTCAGCCCCAAAATATATAAGTGTGGTGTCGGGGCTGGGCTGTTCTAGGGATGATCTCAATACAAACTTTGTGAAAAGTCTGTAGAGATGTTGAAGCATCTTTGAGTCAATCTCTAGAAAAGATTGAGATGACTCAGGTAGTGTGATGAGTTGGGAAGTAAGGGATTGGGTCTGTGGTTCCTCAAGTGTTTGTCTCTGAACTTTCTCCCCCTTTTTGGTAGCATCATCTTGAGAGCTAGATGAGCTAGAGGAAGAACTCATTAAGACCTGAATAGGTACATGCCTAACAGACCTCTCCGTCTGTTTCTCAGCTAGTTGAGCCTTGAGATTGTTAATCTCAAGTTGCTGAGTGGCAGTCCTTGATTCTAAGATCCTCACCTGTGATTCCAGGTTGGAGACCTTAAAAAGCAAGTACTGAAGTGTTAGTTGCATACTTCCCTCATATTCATGAGAAGAATCACGGGGAGATAAGATAACATACCTAGTATGCTCAGTCTCACCACCAGATGTGGCTTCTTGGCACCCTGGATACCTTTGCTCAGAGTCATCTGTTTCAGAGATGTCAATGGGCAAAGTTGCCGTAGACTCAGTCCTAATGATGTTACCACTGTCCTGAGAGCTCAATGAGAGACTCTGAGTAGTGGCACCTGAGCCTACATGAGTCCCCTCCATATCAGTGGGACTCACCTCAGTAATTGGCTGCTGATGGGGGCTAGAGACAAGGGATCTCTCTTGGCTCTGTTGATCTTTCAGAGGGTGTTGTAGATCAACTTCATGGCCATGGAGAGATGTAATCTCTTCATCAGTACGGAGTAAAAGGTCAGTGAAAGATAGGGAAGTTAAACCTACTGACCCGGGACTTAGATCAATATCTACAGGCATTGAGCCTATGGTGGGGCTGTCCCTAGAGGCTGCACAGGGGAGTGTAAAGACTCACCCTGTGGGCTTAAGGCTTGGGGTTCGGGCTCTTGGGTTTGAGACTGAGGAGGCTCAAAACCCACATTGAGGTCGAATGTGAAGGATTGTATGACCTCGGACTGAGTGGGAGCCCATGATTCCACTCTAGCCCTTTTGGTTTGAACTGAAGGAGCTTGTTCAATCAGAGTGGATTAAACAAGGGTTCGTTTGGGTCGTCTCTAGTATGTAACTTTGATGGGTAAAGAAGATTTTGGCATTTTGGTGGAGGTTGCTGGTGTGGGTTCATCACCTGTGGGGATAACAGGGATGTCACCAGGAGCTATGCGCTCAGTCATCTCTGGAGGTAATGGAGTGTACCTTCCAGTGAAGTTGATGGAATCCTTCTTCAGTATTTTGAAGATGGTAGGCCTCACTTGTGGAACAGTAAGAGCAGCTGCGCAGACAAGCTTGCTTGGTTCCAACTCACAGTTGATTATGTGTTGAATAAATCTGGGATACATGAAGAATGTATCCCTGCTCAGATTGCTGATAAGGTTGGTCAACACAAATCGTGAGTAGTTGAATCGGAGACCTCTCACCATTTCATGAACTAGGCATCCCAGTTCATATGGGATTTGATCCCAACCCCCTGATTTGTTGGAGAGGCAGTGCAGGATAATGTGCAGCAGGAACTTCCAATGGTAAGAGAAGTTAAACTTGTAGACGGTAGACCTGCTCACATCCCCTCCATATCCCATGAGGATATATGTGCCTTCCAAGTCTTCTTTGGGGAACTCAGTAGGAGCCCCATCATCATGGAGCTCGAGATGCTCCCTGATGAGCTGTTCAGTGATGACCAACTCTTGGCCACAAATGCGGGTTCTCAGGACTCGAACCCTATTCAGAACTGCAGTTTGGTCGTTACTCCAGAATTCGGACATATGGTTGGAGTATACGGTTTGGTTAATGGTAAGTGCAGTGAGGTAGGTGGATTCGGTAAGAAAGGTGATGATTTGGGTGAAGTCGGCATCCCTTGACGAATCAAGTAATGCGACTTGGTTGTGCTGAGGGTTTAGCGCCATTGAAGAAAAGATAAGCTTGAAATTTGGGTGAAATTGCAGGTTTGACAGTGAAGGGAATAGTTAGGGCAGTAAATTGGTAAAAGAAGATGAAATTGATCAGTCAAGATTATTTAAAAGGGATGAATTGTGGTAGTGGCGGTAATAGGGTAACTGTGGGTGGTATGGTGGTTTACGGCGGAGAAATGATAGTGGCGGCAATGATAATTTTAAATAATCTGACCATCATGGACAAAATCTTTACTTTTTACAGAGTGGGGCCCAAAAGATATCCGTTACATATAAAAACCTTTACTTCCGAATGTAAAACATTTCCGAAGGTAATTGTCTTCCGAAGTCAATTTCTCTTCCGAAGCAAGGCATTGCTTCCGAAGGTAAAATGGTCTTTTGAAGGTACTTTCTCTTCTGAATGGAGAGTTTTATAAGCTTCGGAAGTAGATCTGATGTAAAATCAATCGCTTCTTCCGAGACCAAAAACTCTTCCGAGAAGACAATTTCCATTGAGGAATTTGGGCTTCGGAAGATATTCAAGAATATCTTCCGAGGGTTAATTCCTCTTCGGAAGGAATTTACACTTAGAATAATTTAAAGGTCTTTTGTAACAGGGCTTAAATTATATTGACACAAGACATTGCACATTTAAAAAGCTTTTTCAAAAGAGGTAGTTAATCAATATTTATCATCCCAATAGCTGATATGAGATACTTAAATCTTTGTTCATCAAATGCCTTTGTGAACAAATCAACATATTGTTCATTTGAGTCAACTTTGATTAACTTGATCAGATGTTTCTCATGAATATCTCTAATGAAATGATACCTGATATCAATGTGCTTTGTCTTGGAGTGCTTCATCGGATTCTCAGTAATGGAGATAGCACTATTGTTGTCAATATGGATAGGAGTAGTCATGAAGTTGAATCCATAGTCTAACATCTGATTTTGAATCCAGAGCAATTGAGCACAGCAGCTAGCAGCAGCAATGTATTCAGCTTCAGCAGTTGATGTAGAGACACAGGATTGTTTCTTGCATTGCCATGAGATAATCCTTCCACCAAGAAATTGACATCCTCCTGATGTTGATTTCTTGTCAATGTTGCAGCCACCATAGTCACTATCAGAATATCCATAGAGATTGAAATCACTATTTCTTGGATACCAGAGACCTAGTTTAGGTGCTCCTTTGAGTTATTTGAGGATTCTCTTTGCAGCAGCTAGGTGAGACACCTTTGGAGCAGCCTGATATCTTGCACAAATGCATGTGGCAAACATGATATCTGGTCTACTAGCAGTGAGATACATCAGAGAACCAATGATTGCTCTATACTGATGTTGATCAGTATCCTCCCCCTCAAGGTCAGGGCAAAGATTATGGTTTCTGGGTATGGGTGTCTTGGCTGGTTTACAATCCTTCATTTCAAATCTATCTAAGATGTCTGAGACATACTTAGATTGACTTATAAGAACCCTTCCTTCATCTGTTTCACCTGAATTCCAAGGAAAAAGTCCATTTTTCCCATGGAACTCATCTCAAACTTCTGCTTCATAGTGCTTTCAAAGTCCTTGCACATTTGGTTGTTTGAAGAACCAAATATGATGTCATCAACATAGACTTGTACAAGCAAAATGTCTTCTCCACTCTTTCTGATGAAAAGAGTCTTGTCAATGGTACCTCTAGTGTATCCATTCTTCTGGAGAAACTGAGACAAGGTCTCATACCACAGCCTAGGTGCTTGGTGCAGCCCATATAGAGCTTTATCCAGTTTGCACACATAGTTGGGGTGCTGTGGGTCTTCAAATCCTGGAGGTTGACATACATAGATTTCCCTATCTATATCCCCATATAGAAAAGCACACTTGACATCAAGTTGGTAGACTGTGAAGTTCTTGGATGCAACATAAGCAAGGAAGATCCTAACTGCCTGAAGTCTTGCAACCGGTGCAAAGACATCAGTATAATCAATTCCTTCCTCCTGGGTGTATCCTTGAACTACTAGTCTTGCCTTGTTCTTGATAATCAAGCCTCTATCATCTTTCTTGTTCCTGAAAACCCATTTAGTGCCTATGGGTACTTGACCAGATGGTAGTGGGCATAGATTCCAGACCTTTTGTCTTCTGAATTGAAGTAGCTCCTCCTGCATCGATTCAACCCAACTACTATCCTTTAAGGCATCTTCCACCTTCTTTGGCTCCATCTGAGACAAGAAGCATGAGTACAAGCAGACATTCCCATGATGAGTTTGTCCTCTTGTTCTCACACCCTCAGAGACATTCCCTATGATGTTCTCAGTCGGATGAGTGTTGTGAATCCTAAGGCGAGGAATCACTTCCAGTTGTAGAGATAAGTCTAGATTGGACATATTCTGATCAGGAACTGGATTACTCTGTCCAACTGCTGTTTCAAAGTCATTCAATGAGGACTGATTGAATGATTGAGAAACATCATCAATGGTTGGTTGTGAAGTAGTATTAACAGTTACCTGTTCCTTCAGAATACTACTTCCCTCAACCTGGTGTTATAGTGGATCACCTGAAGAACTTTGAGGTTGATCAAGTGATTCACTTGTTGAAGCTTCATCATTTCTGGAAATAGTTACACTATCAGATCTGTGAATGGTTGAAGCTTGTTGCCTTTCAGCTCTTGGAGAATTTGAAAGAGGTCTGGGAAGCTCAAATAGTTGATCTGTATCAGCATCAGCATCACCTTGAGCACCTGTTCTAGCTGTAACATTCTCACAAGATGGTTTAGAATAGTTTGGAAACAATTCTAAATCAAAGATATAATCAGGTCCATTCCCCCTAACACAAGGAGTGTGCTCATTAACAACTATATTGGATGACTCCTCAAATTGTTGATTCTTGATGTTGTATACTCTATAAGCTTTGGAGCTAGAAGAGTATCCAACAAAGACAGCATCATCCGACTTCTCAGCAAACTTTGCTAAGTTGTCCTTTGTGTTAAGTATGGTACACCTGCAGCCAAAGGACCTTAGAAAGCCAATGAACGGTGGCCTCTTGTTCCATAACTCATAAGGGGTTTTTCCATGGGGCTTAACTACAGGAACCTTGTTCTGCACATAGCATGCAGTGCTGACTGCCTCTGCCCAGAATGTTAGAGGCAGCTTTGAATCAGCTAACATGGTCCGAGCAGCCTCAATAAGTGTCCTGTTCCTCCTCTCAGCAACACCATTTTGTTGAGGAGTTCTGGGAGCACTATATTGTCTGGCAATCCCTTTTGAGTCACAGAATGAGTCAAGAACAAAGTTCTTAAACTCAGTCCCTTGACCACTTCTAATGATCTTAACCTTGTGATCAATTTGATTTTCTATTTTAAGAATAAAAGATTTTAAAGTTTCAGCAGTTTCATCTTTACTTCTTAAAAAGAATACCCATGTAAATCTTGTAAAATCATCAACAATCACAAGGCAGTATGATTTCCTTCCAATGCTCATTATACTTGTGGGACCAAAGAGATCCATGTGCAATAAGTGTAATGGAGTAGTGATAGAGTTAACACATTTGGATTTATGAGATGATCTGTGTTGTTTCCCTTTCAGGCATGCAACACAGTTATCTTTGCAGAAAAATTCCTTTTTAGACAAACCATGTACCAAGTTATTTTTAGCCAATTTATTCATTTTTTTAAAATTTACATGACACATGCGTTTATGCCATAGTGTTGACTCATCACTATCAGCTTTGGAAAGAAAGCATGATACTTCACCCATAGGAGAAGCATTGTTCATATCCAGCTTATACATATCCCCTTTCCTGGGAGATCTAAGAAGCACCAATTCCGGAGGAATTGTCATCCCTGGTTTGAGGATAATGCACTCATGTTCTGTGAAAAGCATCTGATGCTTCTGGTCACAGAATTGAGAAACACTTAACAGATTGTGTTCAAGTTGTTTGACAAAGTGAACTTTATCAATGTTTATTCTGCCATTGGATATACTTCCTCTGCTAGAAATATATCCTCCGGCCTCACCTCCAAATTGGACAGGCCCTCCATCAAAGTTCTGGAATTGTTGAAGGAGAGATCTGTTCCCTGTCATGTGCCTGGAGCATCCACTATCTACAATCCAGACATTGTTGTTCTTGTCAAATGGACGTCCCTGCACATAAGATGAGATGGTTAGTTTTGTTTGGAAGCCCAAGCCTTGCAGGTCTTGGGCTCTTCCAAAGAGAGTGACATAATTGAACCAAAGGATATGCATTGGGGTTCAATAGAGGTCGTTGAAGAAGAGGTTTGGGCTACAACATCTTCTTTGATCTTCCAATCCATCCCTTGGTTGATCTTTGAGGATGAGCTTGTTGAAGCTTTTGCAGCATGGTCTTCTTCCGAAGCTTCTTTCTTTTCGGAAGAAGCCTTCACCACCTTTTCTTCCGAAGTAGTCTTCTTCTGAGATGGTTTCAAGGGAGCCTTCTTGTTCTTCCGAACCTTAGAAGGTTTAGCTTCCGAAGCCATTTTCCCTTCGGAAGGAGTACTTCCTTCCGAAAGTAACTTGGCTTCCGAGACCAATTTTCCCTTTTTCATCATTTGGACCGTTTGAAGTGGTCCAACTGAGAAACCTTCTCTGACTCCTTCTTTTCTAGCATTATTTGCATAATGTGTGCTTGCTGGATTGTAGTAACAATCTTTAGCCATGTGGTTATGCAGACCACACATGATGCATGCAATGCTAGCCTTCTGGGAACTTGCAGGTTGCTGTTTCTTGGATTTCTTTTCTTCATCAGCAACTTTCCCTTTCAACTTCTGATCCTTCGGTAGGACAGGAGTGCTGGTACTACACTCCTTTCCTGAATCAGGAGTACCTACCACTTGGAATCCGGCAGAAATGAAGACACCCTTTTGCTTTGGGTCGATCTTAAGCTTGGACTCTGCAACTTTCTTGGCAGTCCTTCTAGCAGCTTTAGCTCTGCTTCTTCTTGCCTTGGTTGTTAGGATTTGGTCTTCACAGGTGGAGATGAGTGTATCCTTCGGTTTCTCCCTTGTGGTGGCTACTATTTTTGCCTCATCCTCTAGTTCCAATGGAGAAGGGTCAGCAGTTGGAACCTCTTGCTCTTCAGTACCACATCTAGGTAGTCTAATAGACTCATAAGAGTGTGGAGGAGCTATTTCATTGGTTTCCAACCCTTCTTTGTTTTGATAAAACATTTTGGAATGAGAGGTTGATGCAAGAATAGTTTGGAAGCTTTGCTCAGCAATAGCTTGCTTCCTGGCCTGAGCCTCAGCTGTGACCAACTGGGCTTGAACTTCCAATAGTTTGGATATCAGATCTTTGATTTGAGTCTTATAGTTGGTCTTTTCATGTTTTAAAAGAGACACAGTTTTCTCTAACTCTTCAATTTTCTTTTGATAGTCAGATTCAGCTCTCTTAAAATCAGATTTTAGCACATTTAAAGACTCAACCTTAGATCTGATTTCCGAAATGTAATCCTTATAGAGTTAACTTTAGCAATACAGGAAGCAGTACAAAGATGTTCATATACCTGATCATCATCTGTTCCGGCCATGAGTGCTTGAGCGGGAGTCACATCCTGGACCATGAAGCTCCAGTCAACTTCTTAAGCCACAATAGCTGTATCAGTTGACTTCTCTTCCTATTTTGAAGCAGTGGGATGTGTGGAGGCCTGTGGGGTTCCCGGGTTGTTCTTGGGAGCCTTGCATTTCCTAGCAAAGTGACCAATTTGGTTGCAGTTGTAACACTTTGCTTTACTCTTATCAAACCCAAACTTGCTGTTGACTGGGTTTTGAGGGAATTGCCTTCCAGTTCTCTTGAAGAACTTCTTCGCTCTGTAAGTTAAAAGAGCCATATGTTGGACAATGTCCACATACTCCACATCATCTGGACTGAAGCACTCAAGATCATCAAAGCAGTATTGAAAATCACCAGAGTGTCCACTTCCAGAGACAAAGGCACAACTATCCTGAAAGGAGTTGTGTTGAACTTTTTGAGACTTTGGAGTCTCAGGTAGAGTAATGTAGGGTCCACTGTGTGAGTTGTCAGAGTAACACAACAACTGATGTTGTGGTTCTATGATTTCCCTTTCAACCACATGAAGGGCTGAACTCAGTTGGTTATTGGAGTGACCAGAGGAGTTCTGCATGTTTATCTCCATCTGGAATGCACTTAGGATACCATACAACTCTGTGAGAGTAAGAGTCTTAAGGTCCGAAGTTCTCTTGATAATAACACAGTAGTGTGTCCATAGTTTAGGAAGGGAAGACATGAACTTCCTAACTATGTCTCTATTCTCAAGAGCTACTCCAATATCCACCAGAGTATCTACTATCTCAACATACCAGAAGTATTGTTGAGTTAAGGTCTCACCAGCCTTGAAAGTAAAGTTCTCAAACTGCTGCTTCAAGAGATCCTTCTTGTTCTCTTGGGTTTCCTTGGATCCTTCATACATCAGCTTCAAAGCTTCCCATAAGTCTTTGGCAGTCTTGCACTTCTTGAAGCCTCTGTAGACGGAGTTGGGGAGAGCAGTTTGGACAGAAGTCATAGCCCTTTGATCTAGCTCTATTCTCTTCCTGTCTTCCTCTGAGTAATCATCAACATCTTTTGGAATGATGCGATTACCAGTGGCAGAAGTAGTGCTTGGTATGAAAGGACCATTGACAATGGAGTCCCACATCCTTGAATCTTGACACCTGATGAAGCCTTCCATTCTGATACACCATGTGTCAAAGTCTTCAGGGGTGATCAGTGGGGACTTGGTCATGGTACCGGTTTCCATATCAGCCTTGGAGAGAGTGGCCATTTGAGTGAGTGGTTTGAAGTGAGGAGTGAAAAACAGGTTGATTTGGATGGTAAGATCTCACAATCAAGAGCCTGGAGCTCTGATACCAATTGCAGGATTGATTATGGGTGGTTTTTCTCTCAACTCACGTGAATAACACTCAGCAAGTAGTCTATGAAGAGTTGATCACAACATAACAAGTAAGAAGCAGTAAGAAAATTAACACAGGAAGTAAATTTTCAAGGTACTTTTATATATTGCTTCTCAACTCAAAGGATTACAAGACTCTTGGACTCAAATCTCTTATCTAATGAGATACATAGAGAAGATATATATAATACTACCTACAGCCGGATATACTTTGATACCAGCTGGACACCTCTAACCTTACATCTATACTACAAGACCCTAGGTGAGGTCTTTCAGACATTTTGCCTGAGAGTTGGTAGTCAGGACATGTCCCTGACTTACCTTTTGTCACCAACTAAAGTTGGTAACATGTACTATCATAAAAAGGTGAACAGTAGAATAAAGTATGGTCAACAACTTGGCTTTTTAGGAAGATGCCATGCTGTATCAGAGGTCTGCAGCGGACTGTCAGGGACCATACTTATATCTACTGGACATAGCAATGTCTTCCGAAGGATAAAATGCTTCGGAAGAATAACTTCTTCCGAAGCCACTTATACTTCGAAAGACTGCTTCTTCCGAGGCTTGGAGTCTTCTTTGTCTTCGGAAGCAGACTTTGTCTTCAGCTCTTTCATCAGACTTTGTCTTCGGAAGCTTTCAGACATTATCTTCAGCTCTTTCATCAGACTTTGTCTTCGGAAGCTTTCAGACTTTGTCTTCAGCTCTTTCATCAGATTTTGTCTTCGGAAGCTTTCAGACTTTGTCTTCAGCTCTTTCATCAGACTTTGTCTTCGGAAGCTTTCAGACTTTGTCTTCAGCTCTTTCATCAGACTTTGTCTTCGGAAGCTTTTAGACTTTGTCTTCAGTAGATATCTTCAGCTGTTGGCTTCAGCTGTTGTCTTCAGCAGTTGACTTCAGCTTTTGCCTTCAGTAGATATCTTTAGCTGTTGGCTTCAGCTGTTGTCTTCAGCAGTTGACTTCAGCTTTTGCCTTCAGTAGATATTTTCAGCTGTTGGCTTCAGCTGTTGGCTTCAGCAGTTGACTTCAGCTTTTTCCTTCAGTTGATATCTTCAGCTGTTGTTCTTCAGACTCTCAAAAGATCTCATGCTTAGCTTCGGAAGCCCTTGAATGTAGCACCAAAAATGACTATGAAGTGGTTTTGGTTGCACCAGCCTTATCATGATCCAACCGTATTGAATGTTGATTAGTAACTAGGGCATCATGTTTGGGACTGGAAATTGATCATCTTGGTGTATGTTGAATGTAATGGACATGTTGAATGTGTTGTTGGATAGTATGGATGATTAATTGGTAAATTATCTGTTTTGGCCTGTTTATGATAATTCATAGTTATGGGTCATATGAGTAGGTTATGCATGATTTAACCTTTGTATGATGCACTAATAGTGTTATAGATACATTGAGCATGCTAGTTGTTAGGGACTTGCATTACCTGTATGATATTTGGTAGTATGATGATCTAAGTAATACACCTGGGTAATGTAGCATCACAAGTGATCCATTTGAAGGTTAACCATGTGTGATGTATGATTATGTTTGCTTAAATAGTTTACATCGCATAATGTCACCAACTGGTCAAACGGGTCAACTGGGTCAAACATGTCTGTTCTTCTGAAACCTTGAGTCTTTTGTTGTAGTGTACTTAGGGTTCAACATATTCTCTGTTTAAACGTACTCATGTATTTACGTGATCTAGGTAACCTATGAAGGTTGTCTGTCCACTCTTTCTTACAAGTAAACTCGAAGTATTCATTACGCATATCAGGTGAGTTCATGCCCCACTCTTTATTTAATCTCTTTTGGGGGAGATAGCATACTGGTAATTTCACAAACGCTATATATATGTTTAAGTTGTGTATAATATTAATATAGTGTTGTTTACCATGGAAAAGTCCTCACATTTTCGAATTGTTCATATTGAATAGAGGGGAAACTTGGGTAGTACTACTGGGTCTGACGAGCCCCACCTGTGTGACTTGAGGTCAACCGGGTGCAATTTGTCCTAATGAACATTTGTCACGACCTGATAAGTGGTGACAGGAGGCAAAAACTATCACAGTCAGCTTCAATTACGGAATCACTATGAATTAATATTTATTGTTAATAGACTAGCTATCTGTTACAATACACTGCTTATGTATCACAACTGTTAAACTGTTTATATTTGAACGCCAACTTTTGAACTCACCAACCATTATGTTGACATTTTAGTATGCTATTCTCAGGTCGATAACTCAGCTTGCCAGTAGGAGCACAACGCGGGTCCAGCATGCATTCTAAGGCATTATTTTATAGACACATTTACTCGTCTGTTAATTATGGGTTTTAAAATTGGTTGGCGCGTGTTTTGTTATATTATGTATTTTTGATACTTTGTGTTTGTCTTGTCTACAAAACGCTTCCGTATGGTTTTAAAGTTTGAACTTTGGTTTGTGTTATTTTAAATATGGCATATAGAGTCGTTCTAAGTAACTATTGACTGTGATCCTGGTTTGTTCACACGCCTCTTGGTAAAACTCCGCATGTGGATTTTGAGGGTGTGACAGATTGGTATAAGAGCCATTGGTTATAGAGAACTAAGTTGCATACACACTAGACTATAACCTCACACTGTTAGTTAGTTACTTGTTCCTTATTTCCTTTTCTGTATACTCATTGGCATACACATCACACTCTCTGCAGCATGGCATCATCGTCGAGAGCTCCTGGTAAGCGACCGACATCACCTACTCGATCCGAGTCCCCACCTCCCGCACCTGTACCCCACAATGGACGTGACTGGCCCCGTTTGGACTACCCACAAGGAGAGATTGATTGGGATCAACCTTTTGCCCTGATGGAGCGCGACCCCCCGCGAGACTGGAGTTTCAATCCCGTGTTCGTGGACCACATCATGTATAGGGAGCGTGTACCTGTCTCGAGACCCAGGACTAGGAATAACACTGATCAACCAATCCCTTCACTCCCATGGACGGTGCAGTCCAATGTGCAAGTAATTGCTGCACTGGTGGTTGCACTGGATACTGAGCAGCAACGAGTCAGGCGACTCACGGGTGACGTTTGTACACTGCAGCACGAGGTGTATAAACTACAACATCAACTGAATGCACTTGAGGAATGACATGGGAAGACCTTAGAGGGGTTTCACTACATGGAGGACGGTTTTCTAGCACTTAGATGACGCATGACTGCTCGAGAACAACGCGATGAAGCAGCCGACAATAGAATTGCTACCTTAGAAGCCCAATTGGCGGCGCTTCAGATCACCATAGCTCCTGCTCCTGCAGAGGACCCTCAGGACGAGGATCCTGAGGAGGCCCCCGAGGAGGAGGAGGAACCCGAGGAGGAATCTGAGGAGGAACCCGAGGAGAAGGAACCGGAGGAGATGGAAGGTGACAGCGATGGGTCGGATATCGTTGATTGATTTTTTTATATGACTTGGACTATGTAGTGTTTCTTTCTTTTGAGACCTATGTGGGAAGGGTTGTTTCCCCACCCGAACGACAAACTTAAATTTTGATATTGGTGAATACATTGTGACTCATTTACAGTTTATTTATCTTGGTTATCATTTTGTTATGAATGTTGTGGTTGTGATGATTCATTGTTTCTTATTATTTACTGTACTTCAATGAGATAAATGTGTTTGATGTTACTCATTATTGTATTTGTGAATATAAAGTGAAAAATGGACGCCCGTGCACGTGGACGTGGTTGTGGGCATGGGCGCGGACGTGGACGTGGTGCCGGAGATCATGGCGGTGCCATAAACATGACTCCTGCTGAATTAGGTGCCCTGATAAACGAACATGTTCAGGCAGCGGTGGCAGCTGCCCAACCGGAATAGCCAGCAGGTAAACGATGATTGAAAGTTAAATCAAATACCATAGTTAACCGTATAGGATATATGATCAATGTTTATCGTGTTAAAACTGGACCACCAGTATGTACTTATAAGTGCTTTATGGACTGTAAGCCACACACCTACAGCGGGACTAAAGGGGCTGTAGGACTGGTACGATGGTTTGAGAAGACAGAATCAGTTTTCTCCAAATGCAACTGCCCACCTGTCGATCAGGTGAAATATGCCACCGGGACCTTGGAATGTGCCACTTTGTCCTGGTGGAACGCGCAAGTACAAATGCTAGGGCAAGCTATGGAAAATGAGCTTCCCTGGAATGAATTCAAGGAGATGATGACTGAGGAGTACTATGCTCGAAATGAAGTGCAAAAGCTAGAGATGGAGTTCTGGCAACTTAAGATGTAGGGCTCGGAAATCGAGGCCTACACTACCTGAACTCATGAATTGGCCACTCTATGCCCGGGAATGGTGAATGAGGTGCATAAGCGGGTCGAGCACTACATTCGGGGGTTGGTGCCCGAACTTCAGAGCATGGTGACTGCTTCCAACCCTGCTACGATTCAGCAAGCCATTTGTTTAGCTTATAAGCTGACCGATCAAGCAGTGGAGAAAGGACGTTTACAAAAGCGGGGTGGTGTGGCGAGCATGGCCGATAACAAGAGGAAGTGGGATACCTCCAGCAGCAACAAATCATCATCATCCAGCGGTCAACATCAACCTCAGCAACAACAGCCGGTTCAACAACAATAATGGAGGTTCGATAACAACCGTAACTTCAACCAGACGGCCTCAAACAATCAAGGACCCAGTGGTTATGGTGGTAAACGACCAAAGTGCACTCGGTGTAACTACCACAATGTGGGAAGGTGTGACAATTTCAAGTGTCAGCGCTGTGGTAAGATAGGACACGCAGCCAAGGACTATCGTGGTGAACTAGTAAAGAAGCCATAAAAACCTCAGGAGGCTCCCAAAGATTGTTTCGAATATGGGAAGGAAGGGCATTATAGGTGAAACTGCCCGCAGCTGAGGAAAAATGGTAATGGCAATAATGGCAATGGTCACAACAACAACAATCATGGCAACAACAACAATGATGGTAATGGCAATGGTAATGGTGGCAACAACAATGGATCCAAAGGGAGAGCCTTCGTCATTGGCTCAGGTGAGGCTCTAAATGACCCTACGACTGTTACTGGTAGGTTTTCTGTCAATGGATGTTTCGCTACGGTACTATTCGATACTGGAGCCGATAGGAGTTTCATATCCTTAAAGTTTCGTAGTCTTCTAAGTGATATTCCCTCTGCCTTAGAATCTAAACACCGTAGAATTGGCCGACGGTAAATAGATCCATGTAACGCATATCCTTAGAGATTGTAAGATAGAGCTTGCTGGTCATATTTTTGCTATAGATCTTATGCCTGTTACGCTGGGGAGTTTTGATGTTGTGATAGGCATGGATTGGCTCTCTAATAAGCATACGAATTCCTATTGGTGACGAAATCCTTACAGTCAGAGGTGATAGGAGTGGTGCAGTGATAGGCATCATCTTATACATGAAAGCACAAAAGTTGTTGCGAAAAAGGTCGTTTGGCTATTCTGGCACTCGTCACCGATAAGAAAGCGGAAGAAAGGAGAATGGAGGACACTCCCGTGGTACGTGACTTTCCAGAGGTGTTTCCAGAGGATCTTCCTGGACTACCACCTCACCGCCAAGTGGAATTCCAGATCGAACTGACTCCCGGCGCAGCCCCGATTGCTAGGGCACCTTATCGATTAGCACCGAACGAACTACAGGAGTTGTCATCACAACTTCAGGAGCTTTTATATAAGGGATTTATTCGACCTAGCACTTCACCTTGGGGGAGCCCCTGTCCTTTTTGTTAAGAAGAAGGATGGCATGTTTCGAATGTGCATCGATTATAGGGAATTAAACAAAGTCACAGTCAAGAACCGATACCCTGTACCTCGTATCGACGATTTGTTTGATCAGCTTCAGGGATCAAGCTATTATTCGAAGATTGATTTGAGATCTGGTTATCATCAACTTGGAGTCAGAGAAGAAGACATCTCCAAAACTGCGTTCCGTACTCGTTATGGTCATTATGAGTTCTTGGTCATGCCTTTTAGGTTGACTAATGCACCTACGGTGTTCATGGAGCTCATGAATCGCGTGTGCCAACCCTATCTCGATCAGTTTGTCATTGTGTTTATCGATGGCATACTGATATATTCTAGGACCAAGGAGGATCATGAAGAGCACTTACGAATGATCTTAGATCTATTGAAGAATGAGCAATTGTACGCCAAATTCTCTAAGTGTGACTTTTGGATACGAGAAGTGCAATTTCTAGGTCACATTGTTAACGAGAAGGGGATACATGTTGATCCTTCCAAGATTGAGGAGATAAAGAATTGGGCTATACCCAAAATGCCGAGCGAGATAAGGCAATTTCTGGGATTAGCAGGATATTACCGACGATTCATAGAGGGATTCTCTAAAATTGCACAACCTCTTACAGCATTGACTCATAAGGGAACGGCATACAAATGGGGTGAGAGTCAAAAATCGGCTTTTCAGCTATTAAAACAGAAATTCTGTAGTGCATCGATATTGGCACTGCCAGATGGAACAGATGATTTCGTCATATATTGTGACACATCCATTCAAGGATTGGGTTGTGTCCTGATGTAACGTGACAAAGTAATAGCTTACGCCTTGAGACAACTAAAAGTCCACGAGAAGAACTATACCACTCATGACTTGGAATTGGGTGCAGTAGTTTTTGCCTTAAAGAGTTGGAGACATTACTTGTACGGTACCAAGTGCACTATCTACACCGATCACAAGAGTCTTCAACACATCTTTGAGCAAAAGGAGTTGAATATGAGGCAACGACGTTGGGTGGAGCTTCTGAATGATTATGATTTCGCTATCAAGTACCATCCTGGAAAGGCGAACGTGGTTGCCGATGCCTTAAGCAGGAAAGAAACAGCTAAACCCAGGCGGGTGCAAGCCTTGCAGCTTACAATCAGTACTCATCCGCCTGAACAAGTTAGGGAGGCCCAGATAGAAGCTTTAAAAGTGGAAAATGTTGGTTCTTAGTCGTTAAGAGGAATGGATAAACAACTGGTGGTGAAAGAGGATGGAATTCGGTACTTCATGGATAGACTTTGGGTGCCTGTCTATGGAAATCTAAGGGATTTAGTTATGAGTGAAGCACACAAGTCTAAATACTCTATACATCCTGGATCTGACAAGATATATCATGACTTAAAGGCGCACTACTGGTGGCCTAACATGAAGGCGGATGTAGCTACGTATGTGAGCAAGTGTTTGACCTGCTTGAAAGTAAAGGTAGAATACCAAAAACCATCCGGACTGTTACAGCAACCCGAGATACCAATGTGTAAATGGTAACAAATCTCAATGGATTTTATTACTAAGTTACCCCGGACTAATACTGGTTGTGACACAATATGGGTTATTGTGGATCGGTTGACAAAGTCTGCTCACTTTCTTGCAATTAAGGAAACGGATAAGATGGAGAAATTAACCCGACTGTATCTTAAGGAGATCGTTTCGAGACACGCTGTACCTATCTCAATTATTTCTGACCGCGACGCTCGTTTCACGTCACACTTCTGGCAATCACTGTAGAAATCTCTGGGTACGCGATTGGATATGAGTACTGCTTATCATCCACAGACTGATGGCCAGTGTGAGCGTACCACTTTGGAGGATATGCTACGTGCTTGTGTGATTGATTTCGGGAATAACTGGGAAGTTCACCTGCCATTGGTGGAATTTTCCTATAATAACAGTTATCACACTAGCATACAGGCAACACCTTTCGAGGCTTTGTATGGGAGAAAATGTTGATCACCGGTTTGTTGGGCTGAAATAGGAGATAGTCAACTAACGGGTCCCGAGCTAATACATGAAACAACTGAGAAGATTGTGCAGATACGGAACTGTATGGCTGCAGCACAAGACAGACAGAAAAGTTACGCTGACAAATGACGGAAACCTTTAGAGTTTCAGATTGGTGACAAGGTCTTATTGAAGGTCTCACCATGGAAAGGCGTAGTTCGGTTTGGCAAGCGAGGGAAGCTAAATCCGAGGTATGTTGGACCATTCAAGATATTGGAAAGAATAGGTCCAGTGGCCTGTCGACTAGCCTTACCTGATTCGCTGAGTGGAGTCCACGATGTGTTTCATGTTTCAAATCTGAAGAAGTGTCTATCTGACGAGACACTAATTGTTCCACTGGAGGACGTTCAAGTGGATGAACAATTACGCTTTATCAAAGATCCAGTCGAGGTGATGGACCGTGAGGTGAAAACACTTAAGCAAAGCAAGATACCCATAGTCAAAGTTCGTTGGAACTCGCGACGTGGACCGGAATTCACGTGGGAATGTGAAGATCAAATGAAGCTTAAGTATCCTCAACTATTCGAAAAGACGATGCTTGCAGACGAAGGTATTGATTTAAATTTCGGGACGAAATTTCTTTCAACATGGGGATGATGTGACAACTCATCCAAAACTCACTAGAAAATTCACTAGATTTTGATTTCTGTGTGCCAATGCAGTAGACCAGTGATGGAACACTCTCACCATATAACGCAATTTTCGGGACGAAAAATTCTTTCAACATGGGGATAATGTGACATTCGGTAATTTTCCGTTACCAAACTCCGTTAGTTCCGTTAAGTCTTGCATACATATGTCGTGACCACGCACTAGTTTCGTTTAACGTTGGTGACCTAATAATAATTAATAATGTTTTAATTTAATAATGATCTAGCTGATTAGATGATTATTGTGTTATGCTTATGTGTTTACACGATTTAAATGTTAACGGTGAATTTTGTCGCGTAACGTGGAAACGTGCGTATTAATTCGTATGTGTCGTGTTTTATAAAGATGGAATATATAATTGATGCCATGAGTTTATATGCTTAATAACTTAGTTAGAAACCTTTTTAGAAAGAAGTTTAAAGGTTAATTGTTATAAAATACATAACACAAGGGTTTAAATGGTAATTATGTAAAATTAAAAGAAATAAAACAATCCCAAACCCTAACCCCCTACCTTCAGCCGCGACCTGCATTCCCTCTCCCTCCCCTTTGCGAATCCAGCCTTCAACAAGCAATTGTGCCTTCGTTTTGGTCGATCTCAAGCTAGGGAACACATTAGAATCATCAATTGCAAGTAACACACGTGAAAAGGTTAGAATTTTACAAGTTTTATGGATTTCTTATCATGGCCGAACCCTAATTCGTACATGTTGTCAAAATTGTCAAATGTTGTTGTTTTTTGATGATGCTAGTAGGTTAGTTTGATAGTATACATGTTGTTTAACGTCGATTATGCAAGAATGATACGTTTTTGATGATTTGTTCATAGACCTTGATTCAAGAGGAACCCTAACTTGAAATTTATGTTGATTATATGAAGTTGATGGTTGTTTGATGATTTCATGATGTTAGTTTGGTTGGATGAATGCTAGAATACATTGATCTTGCAAGAAATTCACGAATTAAAGGTTTTGTTCATAGGTTACTAATAATAGCAACTTTATTTTTCCTAGAATATTGAATTATGGATAAATGGATGTTATGGATATGTTTATGATGATGTTTAGATACTAGATTGTTGTTGTGAGCTTTGGGAATCCAAGAACACATGCTGGAATCCATACATTACTAAAGATAGTAACTTTTTGGGATATGAATTGATGAACTATGTTAGTTTACTGTTGTTGAACATGCCTAGTTATGTTATGAACTTGATTAGGTATGTAATTGATGAATTTGTGATTGTTATGGATGGTAGATCACTTTTGGGTATTACTTTCCCAAAAGGGAAACTTTATTTTTTGTGAATGTTGGATACTATGAGTTGGACATGTTCTTGGTGTTAGGATCATGCTAGAGTGTTTATTGTGCGTATCTAATGTGATAGAATATGTTATTTGAGTTGTATGGATACTTAGTTGATCATGTGGGATTGATGAACTTTGATGATCATGTATGGTATTGAATGTTGATTAGTAACTAGGGCATCATGTTTTGGACTGGAAATTGGTCATCTTCGTGTATGTTGAATGTAATGGACATGTTGAATGTGTTGTTGGATAGTATGGATGATTAATTTGTAAATTACTGTCTTGGCCTGTTTATGATAATTCATAGTTATGGGTCATATGAGTAGGTTATGCATGATTTAACCTTTGTATGATGCACTAGTGGTGTTATAGATACATTGAGCATGCTAGTTGTTAGGGACTTGCATGACCTGTATGATATTTGGTAGTATGATGATCTAAGTAATACACCAGGGTAATGTAGCATCACATGTGATCCATTTGAAGGTTAACCATCTATGATGTATGATTGTGTTTGCTTAAATGGTTTACAACGCATAATGTCACCAACGGGTCAAACGGGTCAACTGGGTCAAACATGTCTGTTCTTCTGAAACCTTGAGTCTTTGGTTGTAGTGTACTTAGGGTTCCACATATTCTTTGTTTACACGTACTCATGTACTTACGTGATCTAGGTAACCTCTGAAGCTTTCTGTCCACTCTTTCTTTCAAGTAAACTCTAAGTATTCATTACGCATATCAGGTGAGTTCATGCCCCACTCTTTATTTAATCTGTTTTGGGGGAGATAGCATACTGGTAATTTCACAAATGCTTTATATATTTAAGTTGTGTATAATATTAATATAGTGCTGTTTACCACGGAAAAGTCCTCATACTTTAGAATTGTTAATATTGAATAGCGGGAAAACTTGAGTAGTACTATTGGGTCTGACGAGCCCCACCTGTGTGACTCGAGATCAACCTGGTGCAATTTGTCCTAATGAACATTTGTCACGACCTGGTAAGTCATGACATGAGGCAAAAACTATCACAGTCAGCTTCAACTGCGGAATCACAATGAATTAATATTTATTGTTAATAGACTAGCTATCTGTTACAATACACTGCTTATGTATCACTGATGTATTGCAAAATACATCGGTTATTCATGCGTATTTTATTTAGTTTTTATTTGTTTAGTGTCGTTTTCCTTTAGAATAGATAAACTTTTGTTTTTATTTTATTTTGCAGGCCTTGTGGGTTAAAAAGAGCCTAAATAAGCAGAAATACAAGAAGAAACGAGTCCCGAAGCGATACGCGAGATCACAAGCTGAAAGGAAGTCAATGTCTGAAACTAGGAGCAGCTGGCGGGGCGCGACCCGTTTGCCAGATCCTCTCGCGGCCCGCTAGAGAGTGTGCGAGACGTGGGTGTTTGCTTTAACAAGGTGGTGGGTGGCGACTAGAATTACAAAGCCTCTCGCGCCCCGCGAGAGGCCCGTATCTGCAGAAAAGTCGTAATTTTCTTGTTTTTAACCTACTTAAGCCCTCTTTAAGAAAGGAAGAACCCTAATTACAAAAGAGGCAGTACTTGGACGATTGGGAGAGCAAAAATTAAGTCATTTTAAAGCATTCGGAGCATCCGGTTCGAAGATTGAAGGCACGGAAGCATTCGGGTCGCCCTCGCGATGTTCGGGTGTCTTTATTTTCATTCTCTTTTTGTCTTAGATGTTTCGTTTCATTGTTTCAACTTTACTTTTGATTGAAACCGCAATTATGAGCGGCTAGACACTTTGTTACTACCTAGATTGGATGATTGATTGTTAAAGTTATGATTTTTATGGGATTCTTATGAAAACCTTGGTAGTCTTTGAATTGTAAGAATAGTTGGCTCTTTAATTGAATGCATATGAGTATTTGAATGGGTTTGGTTGTCGTTTATTTGCTTTACATAACTCTTGGTGACGGTCTTTATCACATAATAGAGTTGTGTTAGGTCTTGAGTTTTGGTGATTGTCTATGTCACATAATAAATTTAGGATCTTTAATGTTGAATGTACAATAGACTTTAAAAGCAATTAATCGGTAATCTTACTAATTTAAGTGTTTTGCTAATCTCATAATCTGTGAGGTGCGAGTTTATTGGTAGATCTAAGTCATTAAGCTGCAAGGCAGGAGCTTCTGTGAGGGAGTGGCCTTTTGACTAATGTCTAGCAAGTTCAATTAATAGAGTTCAACTTACCTTGATTTAGATCCCGTGAAGGAGTGAATCACATAGGTACTTTTATAGACCCATTAGACATCCCGTGAGAGTGAGTCTAGCATCCGGTAGTTACACTAATCTTAGGATGTCACTTTAGTACTCTTGAGAGTGATTGGGAGGCTTTAGGCGTCCCAAAAGGTGAAAACTTTAAGATCCCGGCTCCCCAAAGTTTATAATTTCCCAAACCAATCATCTCTAAACAAAATCAGGATTCCAATCTAGGTAGTGCCTTTCTATCATCCAAGTTAAGTTGTTATAAATTCGTGCCTTTAGTTATTTCTAGTTTTCAATTACTTGTCTTTTGTAGGAATTGTTAGAAAACCCCCCTTTTCAAAAGCAGAACAAACAATCCGTGTCTTTTTAGACTAGATCGAGTTAATTATTGCGATACATTAGAGTCTTGTGGATTCGATATCCGGACTTACTTTAGCTATACTAGAGTCGACCGGTATACTTGCCGGTTAGTAGTTTAGTGTCATTTAGTAAGTCTAGAGTATTACTTTGTGTCTATAATAGGGTTAATTTAAGTCGTTTTTACTAAATTACTTTTTGCACATCAAGTTTTTGGCGCCGTTGCCGGGGACTCTTAGCAATTGCGTTAATTAGCTTGTTCTAGTTTTTTTTCTTTTCGCTATTCTGTGTCTACCTTGTTTGCTTTTCCTTTTATTTGGTTTATTCTTTGCAATTTTTATTAATTTTCATTATTTTTTTTTGCTATTCTTGAGTTGCAGTACATGCCACATACCCGATCGAAGGGACCACCACCGACACATACAGCTGATTCCGCGCTCTCTTCCGTCAGATCAGGGGTAAGTACTTCTACTTCAAGTTTAAACTTTCCTACCTCTATTCCGCCCTCGAAACCATCCATCTTTGATAGCACCCCACAAACCTCACCCAAGTCCACACCAAACTCTACACCACCCATTTCCGCACCTACTAGTCCTAAAGCCAATCCTTTACCAATAAGAGACCGTAGGACCATCCACCAGCAATCCACCCAGTGGTTTACCGGAGTTAATTCTCTAATCACTTGCCCCCAGATTGCCAATGAAAACTCTTGGCAAATCCCATCCTACATCATGACTGCGATCACCAATTCATGCCAATTCCATGGACGTGATGATGAGGATGCACCTGCTCATATTGCCCGCCTGACCCGCATCTGTGGTACCTTCAAGCTTCAAGGTGCCAATGATGATGCAATCTTTCTCCAGTTGTTTCCTTTCTCACTAGCGGGACGAGCCGCCACTTGGCTTGACTCGCAGCCTGCTGGGACTCTCATTACTTGGGCAGCCCTTCACCAAGGGTTTCTGAACAAGTATTTCCCACCTACAAAAGCATCCAGGCTCCGTGACCAGATCCACTCATTTCGTATGGAGCCAGATGAGCCTTACTATCTTGCTTGGGAGCGGTTCCAAAACCTACTTAGCACATGCTCCCAACATGGTTTATCTGATTGGGCCCTTGTAGAGAAATTCTACAATGGTCTCACTTATGAAACGAAGGCCCGTTTTGATACTTCCGCAGGAGGGCACCTGATGGGGAAGAAAACTGTAGACGAGTGCCTTGACCTTTTTGAGAGTTTTGCCCAGTCTAAGTATGAGCAGCGGTCAATTACTAGGAATTTCACTCCTTCCTCGAGCCAACCCTCGTCTTCACGAGGTGTTCACCAAGTCACCTTGGATACTCAGGTGGCTGCTGCTTTAGAAAACCTGACAAGAGAAATGAAAGAGCTTAAGGCTAAGGTTGATAAGTGTGAGATGTGTCGGGGAGGTCATGGTACGTTAGAGTGCCCCTTGCTCAATCAGGAGCAAGTAGATTTCATAGGAGGTCAGAACCAAGGACCCACTAACCCCTTTGGTACTCGTTTTAATTCAGGTTCCAGGTTCAACAATAACTTTAGGTCTTCAGGAAACCCCCCCCGGATTTCATTCCAATCAACAATATAATTCCGGGTAGGGTCAGTTTGCTCCTAGGAATTCAGGAACTAATTCAAGTGGGGATGGTGGGAACGGTTTGGGTGGAATAAAAGACTTGTTGACACAGTTAGTTGCTAAGGATGCTACCACCCAAAAGACCCTTACAGAGCATGACATCCAACTTAAGAATCAACAGTCTGCATTTTTAGATCTTCAGCGTTCTGTAGGTGACATTGCTAGACGGTTGGATGAGCGCGCCCCGGGTCAGTTCCCGGGTAACACTCAACAAAACCCAAAGGGTCAGATTAATGCTATTACCACACGCAGTGGTAGAGGTGGAGAAGTAGAGAAACCCGTAGTGGTAGGAGAGGAAGAGGAAGAGATTATGGATGAGGAGATAGAGTTAGAGACTCCACCTAGTAGGGTGCAATTTAGGCTAAGCCCAGCAAGTACCGCACCGAAGAGTGAGTCTAGGGTTGAGAAGAGTGTAGGAAAGAAACCGGTAGAGGTTAGGTCTTACCCGGTCATTGATCACACACGTGTCCCATACCCCGAGCGTTTGAAACACCAAAAGAACCAAAAGGAATATGGACATTTTTTTGATCTGTTCAAGAAGCTCAAGATTAATCTTCCATTCATTGAGGCTCTCCAGCATATGTCCAAATATGCTAAATTCCTTAAAGACCTGCTGAAAAGCAAGGACAAATTGGGAGAGCTCGTAAATATTCCTTTATCAGCGGGGTGCTCTGCAGTAGTTCTGAACAAAATGCCAGAGAAGTTGTCGGACCCGGGAATCTTCACTATCCCGTGTGTTTTTGGTAGTAACATGTAGAGTCACGCGTTGGCAGACTCAGGTGCTAGTATTAATTTGATGCCTTATTCACTTTATGAGAAACTAGACCTGGGAGAGCTGATCCCAACGCGCATGACGTTATCCCTTGCAGACCGATCCGTGAAATATCCGCGAGGCATTGTAGAGAATCTGTTAGTCAAAGTTGATAAATTCGTCTTCCCCACTGATTTTGTGATAGTAGATATGGAGGCCGACCATAGAGTACCTCTTATTCTAGGGTGTCCATTTTTACGTACCGCCAAGGCAATCATTGATATATTTGACGGGAAAATCACTCTTCGCGTTGGAAACGAGAATGTCACCTTTGAGATCGCCAAGTCTATGAACCACCCAGGAGTTCAAGATGACTTTAGCGGTCCTTCAAACTCCGTTTACTTCATAAATTCATTCATTTCACGTGTGGATCAATGTTTAGAGTATATTTTTGGTGCCGACTTAGTAAGAGAGGATAGAAAGGAGGAGCCGGATATGGTTGAGGAAGAGGCTCCTCTGATTCCGGAGGTATTAGAGAGTAGTGAGACTAGCAAGGAGAGTAAGACATCATCAGTAGAGACACCACCACCATTAGAGCTTAAGGTCCTACCCTCTCATTTAGAGTATGCCTATCTAGGAGAAAATGCTAGTTTGCCCATCATCATCTCATCTAAATTAACAGAGGAAGAGAAGTCTAGGTTGATTGATGTATTGAAAACACACAAAAAAACCGTTGCTTGGAGACTCTCTGATATTCAGGGCATAAGCCCCACCTATTGCACCCACCGGATACTCATGCAAGATGATTACAAGCCCGTGGTGCAACCTCAAAGGCGGTTGAACCCCAACATGCGAGAGGTGGTGAAAAAGGAGGTTCTTAAACTCATGGATGCAGGTTTGATCTATCCCATTTCTGATTCCCCCTGGGTGAGCCCGACCCAGGTTGTCCCCAAAAAGGGGGGGATGACAGTTGTTACGAATAGCAAAAACGAACTCATCCCCTCCCGTACGATCACTGGTTGGCGTGTATGTATTGACTACCGCAAGCTTAACGACGCCACCCGGAAGGATCACTTTCCTCTCCCGTTCATTGATCAGATGCTTGAACGCCTCGCAGGGCGACAATTTTATTGCTTTCTTGATGGTTTCTCCGGGTATTTTCAGATCCCAATCGCACCGAAAGACCAAGAGAAAACCACTTTTACATGTCCCTACGGCACATTTGCGTACCGACGCATGCCTTTTGGACTATGTAATGCACCGGCTACTTTTCAGCGGTGCATGGTGGCGATTTTCCAAGACATGGTGGAAAACTCTATGGAAGTCTTCATGGATGACTTCTCAGTTTATGGTGATTCTTTTGACCATTGTCTAGGTAATTTAGAGAAGATGATGAAAAGGTGTGTTGACACTAAGTTGATGTTGAATTGGGAAAAGTATCACTTCATGGTGACAGAAGGGATTGTGCTAGGACATAAGATTTCAAGTGTAGGGATAGAGGTGGATAGAGCCAAAATAGATACCATCACCCGCTTACCTCCACCCACTAGTGTCAAATCAATCCGGAGTTTTCTTGGTCATGCGGGTTTTTATAGGCGTTTCATTAAGGATTTTTCTAAGATCACTCGCCCCATAACCCGTCTTTTGGAAAAAGACATTCCATTCATCTTCGACGAGGAGTGTCTCAAAGCCTTCACTTTTTTGAAGGAAAGGCTCGTCAGTGCACCTATTCTTATCTCGCCCGATTGGAGTTTGCATTTTGAACTCATGTGCGATGCGAGTGACTATGCCGTTGGTGCGGTACTAGGACAAAGAAAGGACAAGCACTTTCACCCGCTTTACTACGCGAGCAAAACGCTAAATAATGCTCAAGAGAACTATACTACCACAGAAAAAGAGCTCTTAGCCGTAGTATTCGCATTCAATAAATTCCGGTCCTACCTTGTTCTTTCCAAGACCGTAGACTTCACTGATCATTCCGCCTTGCGTTTTCTTTTCCAAAAGAAAGAGGCGAAACCACGACTCATTCGGTGGATACTCCTGCTTTCCGAGTTTGATATAGAGATTAGGGACAAGAAGGGAGCCGAGAATTTAGCCGCCGATCATCTTTCGCGATTAGAGGACCCGAGTAGGGAGGAAATTTGTGAGGAGGCGATAGGAGATAGATTTCCTCATGAATCCATAGATTTTGTAGCGGCCGAGAGAGAGGGTTTGCCTTGGTTTAGTGATATAGCTAACTATTTAGCTAACGGTTATGTGATGGAGAGTATGAGTCCTCAACAGAAGAGGAAGTTGTTTAGGGATGCGAAGAAGTACATATAGGATGATCCTTTTCTGTTTATGTGACATCCGTCACCAAGGGTCCGTCATTTAACGTGTTTTACTTAGCCTTTATTTACAGACATTCCTTACTTTGACGAACCAATTACGTGAATACCATATTTGCTTTACTTAATTGCCCTTATAGGTGTAGTATCTTAAGACATTCTCCAAGAATTGCCCCGTTAACACTAAACACGTCATTTTTTATAATAAAATAATTTTCACGAATAAAATCATTTTTAACTTATAAATAATATAAATAACATTTTATCATCAATAAAACAAGACTAAATTATAACATTTTCAACCGAAACAAAATTTAGGAACTCGGGGCAAAGTGCGGGGACTAAACTTGAAACTTTGAGAAACAAGGCTGAGTATAAATACCCACCTTCCAGCCATTTTCATTCTTTTCACCCTCTCACCACTTCATCTTTCTCTCTACTCTCTCTCTCTAGAAACCAACACCAAAACCGACCCGTTTCTCACATTTTCGTCTTCAAATCTCGAGCACCATCGTGAATACTAGTTCCTAGCAGGTAGATAACCTCACTACCTCGTTTTTAACTCGATTTTACAGCTGCATTCGAGGGTTTTCGGGTGCTCGGGTTCATTCGAGCACAAGAGGTCGTGTGGACTTGCATGTCTTTTTTCTGAGTGTGTTTCTTGTCTAGATAGGTTAGAATATGAGTTCTGGAGGTTCTGGTTGGGTAACACTCGCGATCGGGCAGCCGAAGGCCGACCTGAAACTCACTGCCGTCGCGACTCCCGATGGCGCGAATGGGGTTTTCCCGCGCGAATGGGGCGTGCGACTGCATGAGTGTGCGACTTGAGACATGAGCGAATAGGTAAGTCGCGCGGTTGTGTCGCGCGACTGTCGGTGGGTGTGAAATAGAGGTTGTCACGCGAAATAAAGGTTATCACGCGACTAGAGATGTCACGCGACAGGGGTTGTCGCGTGACTGGACTACGCGAAAGTGTGTGTGTGCGATTGTGCGAGAGTCGCACGGTCAGATGCCTGTCGCGCGAAAAGGAGTCCACTCGCGCGAATGAAGCTGATTCGCGCGGAGGTACTTCGAGTTGCGCGGTTGGCTGTTGGGTCGTGCGACTGGTATTGCGTGGTACAACTGAAGGCTTAGTCACACGAATGAAGGTTCAATTGTACGAAAGTAGCTAATTCGTACGACTGAAAGTTCACTCGTGTGAATGGAGTGTCAGTCGTGCGTCCGGTCCTATTGTATGACTTAATGGGGTGTGAGTGTGTGGATCCCCTCTTCGGAGATCTCACGACGATAATAAAAATATAATTAAGTGTCATAGCTTGATCACAAAGATTAAAATCAACACCATTAACAGGCACGTACTATTTAAAACAATCTAGTCTAAGATGTGTGTGACTGCTTGTGTGTATAACTCACGACCGAACCGAAACGACCCGACTCAATTAAACCATATTATTAACAACAGTTCACAAGATTAATTCTTAACATAACTGTCAATAGGTGATTGACTGTTCATACATACATACAAGTTTGGGAAGTTCATCAGACATACTTACCACTTAACAAGTGAGTTTCGTGGCCCCTTTTTACGCTTATACATTGTTTCAATCTTTTACAAACATGGGGGAGGAGTATGCTCACACGTTTTCAATGCTGTACAACATACATATAATTTTCATACTTGGAATCAACGTGATACTGTTTTGTGAGTACATATCTGATGCATATATGGTGTTACTTTGTGGATCTCTTACAACCATTAATTCCAGGTTTGGAACCAACGGATAGGTATTAGTAGTACTACTGGGTTGACACCCCCACCCTTGACAGATGGTTACTTGTGAGTACCATCACACTGCCAGGAATGGGCCTGGGGTGAATATATTCTGACAAGTTTCTTTGTGTACGTCATTAGGTTTGGTTGTATAAAACTCATGGTATGTGATTTTGCTTACTTATGACTGTATGCACGGTATTCCACTACAAACAATATACAGCATCAATTACAAGTTTACAATTTAAACCTGCGAAGCTCACCAACAATTATGTTGACATTTTTGAGCATACTTTTCAGGTGATCAAGGAAATTGAAGTTCTAGGAGTGCTGCCTTTTAGAGGAGACCCTAGGATGAATTTTGTGTTATTACTTTTGTAAAGCTTGAACATGAATATGATCTTTTGTATACATGTTCCCATGTTGTGGGAATATTACATTACAAGCTATTATCAATATTTTTGTGATCATTTGTGTTCGGGTGTCGTCATGACACGCTTGTCATCATACTTTATTGCAACTCTATCATATACCATGTGTTATGACGATCCCGTCTAGCTTGCATTCCCCGTGTTTCCGCTATCAGCGGGGGGTGTGACAGACTGGTATCAGAGCCAGGTTTATAGAGAATTAGGCAATTACACTTGACCTAGGCTATAACCTAGGAACCTTCATGTAGATTTGCATGCTTAAGCTTGTGTGCATTTATATATCTCGTGTATGTGTTCCTCCTACATGATTGATTATCCTTCTGTTATGTGATCCTTCACCTTGTGCTTGAGCCTTGTGCTCGTCACTGATGAGGTGCTTCCTATTGGATCTTCCGTTCCCTCTGTGCGCCAAGTTATCATAACCAAATTCGGGAATCGAGACCCGAACAGATCGTCACAGATCTTATATTGCGCTTGACCTCAGATACTGAGACCGACCCGAGGAGGCTATGTCTGAGTCCTTTCAAGGACGCGAGATAGACAACCTCCGCTAGACTATACGTGATTACATGATTGGCTCTCAGTTGACTTGATGGATTATTATGGATATGATGTGAAGGAAGGTCGGAGGTCATGTAACCAGATTAGGCATCATTCTCGGTACATCGTGGGTGTGGTGGGAACGCTGCGGGGAACCCTATATATAAGCATCACCGGTATACCGAGAATATGCTTGAAATGGGCTACATGGTGGTCTCGACTGACCAGAGCATCGAATGTTGGAACTTGATGAGTGGATTACTTGTGTATCTTAAGGTAACTAAAGCTTATACGTTACCTCTTTTATGAATAGAACATGCCGCCTCGAAGATCTAACCGCAGAAGTAGTAGCGGAAGTGAAGCCCCGAGGGGCAGAGGCAGAGGCAGAGGCAGATCTTTAAGAGCAAATGAAGGTCCTATTGGCAATACTCAAGGGACTGGAAGCCCTGATATGGCAACCCTGATTGCTCAACAACTGACTGCCTTGATTCCCACGATTGTAGCTCAAGTGAGCGATGCTTTGCAACAGCAAAACCACTCCCACGGGGATGGTGGTAACGAGAACGATGGTAATGGGAACCCGACAGGGAATGAAAGCAACCAGGAGACCGGAAATGGTGGTACAGCCGGTAACGAAACTGGGGTTGCTAACACCAAACGGGGCTGTTCTTACAAGGAGTTTGTGGCCTGTAAGCCCCGGGAATTCGATGGCAAAGGTGGGGCGATAACCCTGATCAGATGGCTCGAGAAAATGGAGGTTGTGATTGACATCAGCGAATGCCTCGACAGCCAACGCATCAAATATGTTACGTGCTCACTGCAGGGCCGAGCACTAACCTGGTGGAACACCCAGGTTCAAGCGAGAGGAAGGGAATCTGCGATGCAGATGACCTGGGATGAATTTAAGGCTTTGATTACCGAGGAGTACTGCCCTCACAACGAGATGCAAAAGCTTGAGCATGAGTTCTGGAATCATGCCATGGTGGGGGCGGGGCATGCAGCTTACACTGACCGATTCCACGAGTTGGCTAGACTAGTCCCACACCTGGTCACTCCGGAATCTAAGAGGATTGAGAGGTACATTTGGGGACTCGCGCCTCAGATACGGGCAATGGTAACTGCAGCTGCTCCCCCTACGATTCAGAGCGCAATTCTGAAGGCTGGCGCTCTGACCGATGAGATGGTTCGAACAGGGGTATTGGGCAAGGGAGCAGAGAAACGAAAGGATGTTGGGGAAGCTAGCCGGTCCAGCGTCGGGAAGTCTGATAAAAGGGCCAAGGTCACCAGAAACTTTGCGGTCGTGACTCAAGGGAAGAGGGAATATGTTGGGCCATATCCCAAATGTGACAGATGCAGCTATCATCATCCCCCAGAGACGCAGTGCCGGGTGTGCGCAAACTGTAGGCGCCCGGGGCACCTAGCAAGAGATTGTAGAGTGGCACCGAATCTGGTTGCACCCGTCAATGCGGTTAACCCCGCAGGGAATGCCAGAGTCTGTTACGAATGTGGAAATCCGGGTCACTTCAGAAACATGTGCCCCCGACTGAACAGGGCACCGGGTCAACAGGGGGATAATCAACAGCAAGTGATGGCCATAGCGGGCGCTCAAGGTCATGGAAACCAAGGAAATGTTGCACGGGGACGCGCCTTCGTCATTGGAGCTAATGATGCCCGTCAGGACCCGAACGTTGTTACGGGTACGTATCTGCTCAATCACCATTTTGCATCCATACTATTTGATACTGGAGCAGACAATAGCTTTATATCTTCTGAGTTCGTGCATATGCTTGATTTAAGTGCTAGTAGGTTAGAAACTAGTTACTCTGTAAAAATGGCCAATGGTAGGGTCGAACGAGCAGACGAGATTATTAAGAATTGCACCCTAATGTTAGAAGACCAGGCCTTTAGCATAGACTTGATACCATTCGAGTTAGGCAGCTTCGATGTGATAGTGGGTATGGATTGGTTGTCAAATCATGGAGCCGAGATTGTTTGTCGGGAGAAAGTAGTACGAATCCCCATGCCAAACGGGGAGGTACTCAAGATTCAAGGAGAACGACCGGGAAGAACACTAAAGCTCATTTCTTGCATGAAAGCCCGCCGCAGTTTACGGAAGCAGTGTTACACTTTTCTGGCTCACATCGTAGAAAAGAAAGAAGAAGAGGCAAAATTGGCAGACATTCCCATTGTACGGGACTATCCGGAGGTGTTCCCTGATGATCTGTCTGGATTACCTCCTCCACGACAGGTGGAATTCCATATAGAGCTAGTTCCTGGAGCTACACCGGTAGCAAAGACACCTTATCGGTTAGCACCCTCAGAGATGCAAGAGTTATCCAGCCAGCTACAGGAACTACTGGAGAAGGGTTTCATCCGACCGAGTCAATCACCATGGGGAGCACCGGTGTTATTTGTCAAGAAGAAGGATGGGTCGTTCCGTATGTGTATCGACTACAGGGAGCTGAACAAATTGACCGTGAAGAATCGGTATCCTCTCCCCAGAATCGACGACCTATTCGATCAGTTGCAAGGAGCCTCGTATTTCTCTAAGATCGACCTTCGATCTGGTTATCATCAATTAAGAGTATTCGAGGACGATATTCCAAAAACAGCGTTTAGAACTCGTTACGGGCACTATGAGTTCTTGGTCATGCCATTCGGATTGACCAACGCTCCAGCTGTCTTTATGGATCTGATGAATCGGGTGTGTAAGCCTTATCTTGATAAGTTCGTGATCGTGTTCATAGATGATATACTTATCTACTCCCGTTCAAAGGAGGATCACGAAAAACACCTCCAAGCAATTCTAGAACTGTTGAAGGAAGAGAAACTTTTCGCCAAGTTCTCGAAGTGTGAATTCTGGCTTCGAGAAGTGAAGTTCTTGGGTCATGTAGTCAACGAAAATGGAATTCATGTGGACCCCGGTAAGATTGAAGCTGTGAAGAAGTGGAATACTCCCCAAACACCCTCAGAAATACGGCAATTCTTGGGATTGGCCGGATACTATCGTCGCTTCATTGCCAATTTCTCCAAGATTGCCCAACCGTTAACTTTGCTGACTCAGAAAGACAAGAAGTTCGATTGGGGGAAAGCACAAGAACAGGCGTTCCAAACATTAAAAGAGAAGTTATGCAACGCACCGATATTGTCCCTTCCAGAAGGAACCGATGACTTTGTGGTGTACTGTGATGCTTCACATCAAGGTTTGGGCTGTGTGCTAATGCAGAAAGATAAAGTGATTGCCTACGCATCGCGACAACTCAAGGTGCATGAAAAGAACTACACAACTCACGACTTGGAGTTGGGTGCCGTAGTATTTGCACTCAAGATATGGAGGCATTATCTATATGGAACCAAATGCATCATCTACACAGACCATAAGAGCCTTCAACACATCATGAACCAGAAAGAACTTAACATGCGGCAGCGACGCTGGGTAGAACTGCTTAGCGACTACGATTGTGAAATCCGGTATCATCCGGGGAAAGCTAACGTGGTGGCTGATGCATTAAGCCGCAAGGAACGTGTGAAACCATTACGTGCTCGAGCGCTAGGTTTGACTATTCAAACCAATTTAAAGGCTCAGATTCAGATTGCACAAAACGAGGCTTTGAAAGAGGAGAACCTTGCGGGAGAAGAATTCCGAGGGTTGGATAAACAGATGACTCGCAAAGATGATGACGTTCATTACTTCATAGATCGTATATGTGTCCCCAGATGGGGAGGTGTACGTACGTTAGTCATGGATGAAGCACACAAGACACGATACTCTGTTCATCCTGGTGCAGACAAGATGTACCACGATCTGAAAGAACTATACTGGTGGCCAGGTATGAAGAAAGATGTTGCTGTATACGTGAGCAAATGCTTGACTTGTTCAAAGGTCAAGGCTGAACACCAGAAACCATCGGGACTACTGCAACAACCTGAAATTCCCGAGTGGAAATGGGAGAACATCACTATGGATTTCATTACCAAACTCCCGAGAACACCAAGCGGGCACGACTCGATATGGGTCGTGGTGGATCGAATGACGAAATCTGCTCACTTCTTGCCTATCCGAGAACACTACAAGATGGATAAGCTGGCAAGGTTGTACATCAAAGAGGTCGTGACACGGCACGGGGTGCCGGTGTCAATCATATCAGACCGAGACAGTCGATTCACTTCACGCTTTTGGCAGACGTTACAGAAAGCAATGGGCACTCGGTTAGACATGAGTACAGCCTATCACCCCCAGACCGACGGCCAAAGCGAACGAACGATACAGACGCTGGAGGATATGCTGAGGGCATGTGTCATTGATTTTGGTGGCAGTTGGGATACTCATCTACCGTTGATTGAGTTCTCCTACAACAACAGCTATCACACAAGCATTGGATGCGCACCATTCGAAGCGTTGTATGGACGGAAATGTAGATCACCAGTTTGTTGGGCTGGAGTTGGTGAAAGCCAGCTTACGAGCCCAGAGATCATTCAAGAAACCACTGATAAAATCTTCCAAATCAAAGACCGACTTAAAGCAGCTAGAGATCGCCAAAAGAGCTATGCCGACAACCGTCGGAAGCCTCTAGAATTCAATGTTGGGGATCATGTCTTACTCAAAGTCTCTCCTTGGAAAGGGATCGTACGATTTGGTAAGAAAGGGAAGTTAGCCCCTCGATACGTAGGACCATTCGAGATTACAGAAAGAATCGGTCCGGTGGCTTACCGATTGAGGTTGCCACAAGAACTCAGCGGTGTGCATGATACTTTTCACGTTTCGAACCTCAAAAAGTGTTTGGCGGACGAGTCCTTACACGTACCAATTGAGGAAATCAAGATCGACGAAAAGCTTCATTTTATTGAAGAACCTATTGAGGTCATGGACCGAAAGGTCAAAAGATTAAGGCGCAGCAAGATACCTATCGTCCGTATAAGATGGAATTCTAAACGAGGGCCAGAGTTTACATGGGAACGTGAAGATCAGATGAGACTCAAATATCCACATTTATTCGCGGATGACGTTCTAGGGCCTAGCACCAGTTGAATTTCGGGACGAAATTCCCTCAACTGGGGGATACTGTGACATCCGTCACCAAGGGTCCGTCATTTAACGTGTTTTACTTAGCCTTTATTTACAGACATTCCTTACTTTGACGAACCAATTACGTGAATACCATATTTGCTTTACTTAATTACCCTTATAGGTGTAGTATCTTAAGACATTCTCCAAGAATTGCCCCGTTAACACTAAACACGTCATTTTTTTATAATAAAATAATTTTCACGAATAAAATCATTTTTTAACTTATAAATAATATAAATAACATTTTATCATCAATAAAACAAGACTAAATTATAACATTTTCAACCGAAACAAAATTTAGGAACTCGGGGCAAAGTGCGGGGACTAAACTTGAAACTTTGAGAAACAAGGCTGGGTATAAATACCCACCTTCCAGCCATTTTCATTCTTTTCACCCTCTCACCACTTCATCTTTCTCTCTACTCTCTCTCTCTAGAAACCAACACCAAAACCGACCCGTTTCTCACATTTTCGTCTTCAAATCTCGAGCACCATCGTGAATACTAGTTCCTAGCAGGTAGATAACCTCACTACCTCGTTTTTAGCTCGATTTTACAGCTGCATTCGAGGGTTTTCGGGTGCTCGGGTTCATCCGAGCACAAGAGGTCGTGTGGACTTGCATGTCTTGTTTCTGAGTGTGTTTCTTGTCTAGATAGGTTAGAATATGAGTTCTGGAGGTTCTGGTTGGGTAACACTCGCGATCGGGCAGCCGAAGGCCGACCTGAAACTCACTGCCGTCGCGACTCCCGATGGCGCGAATGGGGTTGTCGCGCGCGAAAGGGGCGTGCGAGTGCATGAGTGTGCGACTTGAGACATGAGCGAATAGGTAAGTCACGCGGTTGTGTCGCGCGACTGTCGGTGGGTGTGAAATAGAGGTTGTCACGCGAAATAAAGGTTATCACGCGACTAGAGATGTCACGCGACAGGGGTTGTCGCGTGACTGGACTACGCGAAAGTGTGTGTGTGCGATTGTGCGAGAGTCGCACGGTCAGATGCCTGTCGCGCGAAAAGGAGTCCACTCGCGCGAATGAAGCTGATTCGCGCGGCGGGACTTCGAGTCGCGCGGTTGGCTGTTGGTTCGTGCGACTGGTATTGCGTGGTACGACTGAAGGCTTAGTCACACGAATGAAGGTTCAATTGTACGAAAGTAGCTAATTCGTACGACTGAAAGTTCACTCGTGTGAATGGAGTGTCAGTCGTGCGTCCGGTCCTATTGTATGACTTAATGGGGTGTGAGTGTGTGGATCCCCTCTTCGGAGATCTCACGACGATAATAAAAATATAATTAAGTGTCATAGCTTGATCACAAAGATTAAAATCAACGCCATTAACAGGCACGTACTATTTAAAACAATCTAGTCTAAGATGTGTGTGACTGCTTGTGTGTACAACTCACGACCGAACCGAAACGACCCGACTCAATTAAACAATATTATTAACAATAGTTCACAAGATTAATTCTTAACATAACTGTCAATAGGTGATTGACTGTTCATACATACATACAAGTTTGGGAAGTTCATCAGACATACTTACCACTTAACAAGTAAGTTTCGTGGCCCCTTTTTATGCTTATACATTGTTTCAATCTTTTACAAACATGGGGGAAGAGTATGCTCACACGTTTTCAATGCTGTACAACATACATATAATTTTCATACTTGGAATCAACGTGATACTGTTTTGTGAGTACATATCTGATGCATACATGGTGTTACTTTGTGGATCTCTTACAACCATTAATTCCAGGTTTGGAACCAACGGATAGGTATTAGTAGTACTACTGGGTTGACACCCCCACCCTTGACAGATGGTTACTTGTGAGTACCATCACACTGCCAGGAACGGGCCTGGGGTGAATATATTCTGACAAGTTTCTTTGTGTACGTCATTAGGTTTGGTTGTATAAAACTCATGGTATGTGATTTTGCTTACTTATGACTGTATGCACGGTATTCCACTACAAACAATATACAGCATCAATTACAAGTTTATAATTTAAACCTGCGAAGCTCACCAACAATTATGTTGACATTTTTGAGCATACTTTTCAGGTGATCAAGGAAATTGAAGTTCTAGGAGTGCTGCCTTTTAGAGGAGACCCTAGGATGAATTTTGTGTTATTACTTTAGTAAAGCTTGAACATGAATATGATCTTTTGTGTTCCCATGTTGTGGGAATATTACATTACAAGCTATTATCAATATTTTTGTGATCATTTGTGTTCGGGTGTCGTCATGACACGCTTGTTATCATACTTTATTGCAACTCTATCATATACCATGTGTTATGACGATCCCGTCTAGCTCGCATTCCCCGTGTTTCCGCTATCAGCGGAGGGTGTGACAGTTTAGGATAGGTGGAGATCGAATTCTTAGGAGATGTGTGCCTAAGGAAGAGGGTTTAAATATTCTTAGGCATGTTCATGAGGGATTGACGGGTGGTCATCATGGTGCAAACACCACCGCCCAGAAAGTTTTTGACTGTGGTTTTTACTGGCCTTCGGTGGTTGCGGATGCAATAGAGTTTGTTAAGAAGTGTGATGCTTGCCAACGAACCGGTAATATTTCATCCAAGGATGAGATGCCCCAACACCCGATTCAAGTTCTTGAAGTTTTTGATGTATGGGGTATTGATTTCATGGGACCCTTTCCTTCCACCAGAGGGAATAGGTATATCCTCGTGGCCATTGATTACGTTTCTAAGTGTGTGGAAGCTCAAGCTTTGCCTACTAACGATGCCCGAGTGGTAGTGAAATTTCTGAAGAAGTTGTTCACACGTTTCGGTGCACCAAAAGCCCTCATCAGTGATCGAGGGACCCATTTTTGCAATACTGTGATGGAGAGAGCTTTAGAGCGTTATGGCGTTAATCACCGCATTTCAACCACGTATCATCCACAAACAAGCGGTCAAGTTGAAAACGCCAATAGGGGAGTGAAAAGGATTCTAGAGAAGGTTGTAGGTAAGAGCCGAAAGGATTGGTCGGATAAACTTGATGATGTGTTGTGGGCATTTCGTACAGCCTACAAGACACCTTTAGGAACCACTCCATTTATGGTTGTCTATGGTAAAGCGTGCCATCTCCCGGTAGAGCTAGAGCATCGAGCGCTGTGGGCGCTTAAAACAGTGAACTTATATCTAAACCAATCTGCTAGGAGGAGGTTCTTCCAGATTCACGAGTTGGAAGCATTGCGAGATGCGGCTTACGAGCGTTCTTGGAGTATTAAGGAGAAATCAAAAGCCGTGCATGATAGGAAGTTGAAAGGTTTGAAGGAGTTTAAAACCGGGGACAAAGTTCTTTTATACAACTCACGTCTTAAGTTGTTTCCCGGTAAGTTGAAATCTAGATGGACGGGTCCGTATGTGGTGAAGGAGGTATTCCCGTATGGTACAGTGGAGCTAATGAATGAATCTGACGGGTGCACGTGGAAAGTGAATGGTCATAGGCTTAAGCATTACCTAGGAGGGCCGACTGACACGGCCGAGGTGGAGGAAATTCCTCTTGAAAATGTTCCCACCAAGGTTTAGCGTCAAGAGAAACATCTTTTGTAGAGTTTGTACCATTGGTAATTCCGTTAGTTTTCGTTCATTTTTGGTATTTAATAGTAGCTTTTGATAATTTGTGGGTCTTTATTTTGTGTTCTCGAGTCATTTACAGGAATTCATAACCGAGGATGCTCGAAAGTAGGTAAGAATATGAAATTATTGGTAGATTAAGTGTTAGACAAATTTTGGGTTTGGTTTTGAGAGTGGTAATTTTCTAAAATTTTTCTAAGGCAAAACACCAAAACCTTCTGTCGAAAATGACCACTCGCGGGGAGCGAGAAGCGTGCTCAAGTGACTCGCCACCCATGCTCGGTCGCCGGGCGCGAGGCACGTACAAAAGCCCTCGCCACCCGCGAGCAATTTGAAAAGACTCGCTGGGTGCGAGCAGATCTCCCATATTACTCGCCACCCGCGAGTCGCCCGCGGTGCATTTCTTCTGCAGCTTCAAATCCCCAAAATCCCGTCTTTTTCACTTCATATCTTCTCCTCCACTCCGACGAACACCACCATTTTTCCACCATCTTCATCCATTTTTCTTCTTTTTCACCCAAATCCATCACCATTCCTCAACCATAACTATTCCCCATCAATTTCCACCATCAACTTTCCATCTTTCACAACAAAAGCGGGATCTTGGAGGGTTTTCAAAAATTTAAAGTTCTTGCATAAGATTTGCTAAATCTCTTCCTATTTGCTTCACCCCGAGGTATGCTTTCTTGTCATTTTTATACCACGAGTTAGTTCTTTCAGTTGTGCTTCATTTAGTGCTCAAATTTGTGTTGATTCTTGATTTAAGTTTGTATTTTAAGTTGTAGTGCAAGTTTGAGGTTGCGGGTGGTGTGGTTTGGTTAGATAACGATAATGCAGGTTGCGGATGGCTGGTTTGGGTTGATGATTACGCTGTTTCACGGTTGTATTTGCTTGGTTATAGGTTTGTTCTGTTTCGCGGTTGTATTTGCTGGTTTGGGTTGATGAAAATAAACATTGAATGTGAGGATATAGTTTTGTTCTGGGCACTTCGGATTTAATTGAGGTCAATTAAAGTACCGGGAGAAGGTAGTGTACATTGTGTCTAGCTAGTTTCATTTGTTTAGTGTTAGATTTGTTTTGGTGTCATGGATTTATTTAGATTTTGTGCACGTACAAGTATAAAACGCCTCGCCCGTACTCAATCTCCATTCGGGCGAGATTGTTTAGAACTCACACTTTTGTAAACGGTAATTTGTTTTTGGTGTCATGGGTTTGTTTACTCAACTTTGTTGTCAGATTCAGCCACAAATGAAATGCTATATGGCTGTCTTTTTTAAAAAAAAAATAATATATATATATAAAAAAATAATAATAATAATAATAAAAATGGTGCTCGTATAACCCTCGCTAACTTTTCTGCTATGTTGGTTTTTCTTTGTCTATCTTGAACTATTTTGCAGATGTCAGGTGCAGGATCGTCCAGTAAGAGGAGTAGGAGAAGAGAACCACCAGCTCGTCCTCAAGAGCCTCCAACAGCGCCAGCACAAACATCGGCACCTGAGTACTATCGGGTAGTAGAGTATGCTGGATCAGGGATCCCGCATGGCCAGAGCACTAGGATTAGGGATAACCCATTATTACAGTTTGAGGACGACTCGGGTGAATACCAAAGACTGGGCAATTTAATTATGGTGGACCTATTGTCGTTTAGAAAAATTGACTGGGATTTGATGGATCACCTAGGGGCAAGAGCAAGGATCGAGCAGCTGTTAGGACCGAGGTTCAGAAGGGTATTAGACTGCGATGCAAGGCAGTATAAGGAGATCACCTTGGAGTTTCACTCCACTTTTGAATTCAAACAAGGGAAGTTTGATGAGAAGGAGGCAGTTTTCTTCGCCCTGGGCAGGAAATCTTACGAGATGACCATACCTCAGTTTGCAGTAGCCCTACAATTCTATACTCAAGAAGAAGTTGAAACCGATGAGTTCAGGACCAGTCTGCAGGGAGTATACAAGAAACCCCACCCACATGCTGTCCCGGTGAGAGAACTGGCTAGATTCTGGGGGACTATTTCTCGGGTTCCCTATTCAAACAACATGGTGGCAAGCGATATCACTGATTCGATCCTTCGATTTATTCACAAAATACTCGCAGCCACTCTTGTGGGTAGTGGTCAGGGCGATAACAAGGTAAACCAGATCAGTTTATTTTGTTTGATGTTTATGGTAGAGGGAAGAAACGCCAACCTGGCGACTAATTTTGCATTGTCAATGAGGAGACCATGGAGAGGCGGTAGGGGGGCAAGGATCTACTGTGGTCCTTATGTGACATGGTTAGCCGAGAGTTTAAGGGTGTTTGACAGGTACCCGGCTGAGCGGATGAGGCAGGGTCCTGCGCCATGTGTTATGAGAGTTTCTGATTTGCAGGCTTCGGGTATTCTGACATATTCCGACCCGCCAACATGGGCGAGTATTAGTGAGGGTCCACAGATTCCACCTCCGGCAGGTACGCCAGCAGAGGTAGCTATGCAGAGCTCTATACCTCCACGATATCAGGTTCCATAGAGGACCCGCCAGTATAGGCCAGCACCTCAGTACCCTACTAGACAGCCACCACCCGATCAGATCACACTAGAGACTCTTTATGAGCGGATGGACACTGGGTTCGCTCAGATGGATCTTGGGTTTGCTAGGATGGATGCGGGTTTTGTTCGCCAGGATCGTAGGCAGGATATGCAGGATAATGCGATTCGACATATGATGGGACAGATAAACATACTTGTTCCAGATTTCTTTCAGCCTGCTGCCATCTTGAGTCAGTTTCCGATGCCCGGATTTTATAATCCGACTGGTCAGGGTAGTTCGCATCGGGGGGCCTCAGGATCAGGTCACGGTGGCTATGCAGACATGGAGCCAGAGTTCCCAATTCTTGGTGAAGACGAAGAGGATGAAGAGGAAGATGAGGAGTGAAGAGACAGAGCGTGAGGATGCAGCTTAAGTTTATTTCACATCTTAGTATTTTTTTTATCTTTTATGCTGCTTTATCCTTTCCTAATGGTCTGTACTTTAAACTATGGTTGGTTGAGATTTGGGTTGGTTGTTTGGTTGTTTGGTTAAACTTTGACCTGTTACACTCTTATCGTTTATTATCCTTGTTGGTATTAGCTGTTTGATGATACCAGTTTTGCTGAGCAGTTTGGAGTAGAGAGCATGTGGAATTGACTAGCACACTGACAGTCTCACATATTCAGCTAAGTCATTTCCACTTGCATTCATAATATATTTACAAGATTTAGTTTTCTTTATCTTCAGTAGGTAGTTTGTCAGTTTTTGTTTTCCATCTTTGCATTGAGGACGATGCAAGATTCAGTGTGGGGATGGGAAATATGAGTCATAGTTGTTGCTTTGGTTTTTAGCTTAGTGGTTTAAAAAAAAATTTGATAATATATATTGTTTCTTGAAAGAAGCTTTTTGCATCTAAATGGAAGATGATATAATTACCGGATTTCGTGATCTCTAAAAAGTTAAAACAATCTTGTTTTCTGAAAAAAAAACAAAATGGATATGTGATTAGGATGTGTTGGTAGGCCCAACCGGTTTTGAAAAATCCCCTTAAGTGTTTAATTAATCACACCTTAAGAAACGCTTAGAAATCTCGTGGGTTATCATCTTGGGAGTATACGGTAAGGCTGAAAACTGCTAATATAGTGAAAAAGGGCCATTGAAAGTCCACCCTAGGATTGTGCAATTGGTGAAACATGAAAGCAACACGAAAAAAAAAATTGACAAAGCCTATGGTGTTGCTCAAGGGGATGGTGACTCAGTGGGCAACAGCCCTCTAGGTGGAGTCTTATGAAATATATATATATATATATATATATATATATATATATATATATATATATATATATATATAAATAAAATAAAATAACAAAAGCATTTCCGGGTCTATGGTGTTGTTCATTGGGATAGTGACTCAGCGGATAACAGCCCTCTAGGACGAGATGTGAAAAACTAAGAAAATAAATTGCTCATGAGAATCCATTATTCGTTCCAGGTTGGTATTTAAACCTGGAGGGGTGTGTACAGAAAATGGTAGGGCAGTCCCTATACCTTATAAGCTTGAAGTGGGACTAGGTTGAGTCGTGTGCGTCCAAGTGTGAGACCCATAGATTTTAAAATCAACGAACTTGAACATAAAACATTACACGAAGGGGGGTTTGATGAGTCGGTGGTTGGGTTTAGGTGGATTACAATACCGACAATCATAGTCACATCCTTTATGTGTTTATTTATCTATATTGTTTGATGTTTGACTTTATAGAGAACTTGCCTTTCTGGTTATGATTCCATTGCAAATTAGCTGTTTTTCGGGGACGAAAAAAGATAAGTGTGGGGATATTTGATGTATTGCAAAATACATCGGTTATTCATGCATATTTTATTTAGTTTTTATTTGTTTAGTGTCGTTTTCCTTTAGAATAGATAAACTTTTGTTTTTATTTTATTTTGCAGGCCTTGTGGGTTAAGAAGAGCCTAAATAAGCGGAAATACAAGAAGAAACGAGTCCCGAAGCGATACGCGAGATCACAAGCTGAAAGGAAGTCAATGTCTGAAACTAGGAGCAGCTGGCGGGGCGCGACCCGTTTGCCAGATCCTCCCGCAGCCCGCTAGAGAGTGTGCGAGACATGGGTGTTTGCTTTAACAAGGTGGTGGGTGGCGACCGGAATTACAAAGCCTCTCGCGCCCCGCGAGAGGCCTGTATCTGCAGAAAAGTCGTAATTTTCTTGTTTTTAACCTACTTAAGCCCTCTTTAAGAAAGGAAGAACCCTAATTACGAAAGAGGCAGTTCTTGGACGATTGGGAGAGCAAAAATTGAGTCATTTTGAAGCATTCGGAGCATCCGGTTCGAAGATTGAAGGCAAGGAAGCATTCGGGTCGCCCTCGTGACGTTCGGGTGTCTTTATTTTCATTCTCTTTTCGTCTTAGATGTTTCGTTTCATTGTTTCAACTTTACTTTTGATTGAAACCGCAATTATGAGCGGCTAGACACTTTGTTACTACCTAGATTGGATGATTGATTGTTAAAGTTGTGATTTTTATGGGATTCTTATGAAAACCTTGGTAGTCTTTGAATTGTAGGAATAGTTGGCTCTTTAATTGAATGCATATGAGTATTTGAATGGGTTTGGTTGTCGTTTATTTGCTTTACATAACTCTTGGTGACGGTCTTTATCACATAATAGAGTTGTGTTAGGTCTTGAGTTTTGGTGATCGTCTATGTCACATAATAAATTTAGGATCTTTAATGTTGAATGTACAATAGACTTTAAAAGCAATTAATCGGTAATCTTACTAATTCAGTTGTTTTGCTAATCTCATAATCTGTGAGGTGCGAGTTTATTGGTAGATCTAAGTCATTAAGCTGCAAGGCAGGAGCTTCTGTGAGGGAGTGGCCTTTTGCTAATGTCTAGCAAGTTCAATTAATAGAGTTCAGCTTACCTTGATTTAGATCCCGTGAAGGAGTGAATCACATAGGTACTTTCATAGACCCATTAGACATCTCGTGAGAGTGAGTCTAGCATCCGGTAGTTACACTAATCTTAGGATGTCACTTTAGTACTCTTGAGAGTGATTAGGAGGCTTTAGGCGTCCCAAAAGGTGAAAACTTTAAGATCCCGGTTCCCCAAAATTTATAATTTCCCAAACCAATCATCTCTAAACAAAATCAGGATTCCAATCTAGGTAGTGCCTTTCTATCATCCAAGTTAAGTTGTTATAAATTCATGCCTTTAGTTATTTCTAGTTTTCAATTACTTGTCTTTTGTAGGAATTGTTAGAAAACCCCCCTTTTCAAAAACAGAACAAACAGTCCGTGTCTTTTTAGACTAGATCGAGTTAATTATTGCAATACATTAGAGTCTTGTGGATTCGATATCCGGACTTACTTTAGCTATACTAGAGTCGACCGGTACACTTGCCGGTTAGTAGTTTAGTGTCATTTAGTAAGTCTAGAGTATTACTTAGTGTCTAGAATAGGGTTAATTTAAGTCGTTTTTACTAAATTACTTTTTGCACATCAATCACAATTGTTAAACTGTTTATATTTGAACGCCAACTCTTGAACTCACCAACCATTGTGTTGACATTTTAGTATGCTATTCTCAGGTCAATAACTCAGCTTGCCAGTAAGAGCACAACACGGTCCAACATGCATTCTAAGGCTTTATTTTATAGACATATTTACTCGTCTGTTAATTATGGGTTTTAAACATTGGTTGGCGCGTGTTTTGCCATGTTATGTATTTTGGTACTTTGTGTTTGTCTTGTTTACGAAACGCTTCCGCATGGTTTTAAAGTTTGAACTTTGGTTTGTGTTATTTTAAATATGGCATATAGAGTCGTTCTGAGTAACTATTGACTGTGATCCAGGTTTGTTCACACGCCTCGCGGTAAAACTCCGCACGTGGATTTTGAGGGTGTGACACAAAGTTTCCCTTTCAGGAAAGTAACATCGAAAAACCTACATATCAACAATTTCAATGCAAATGCACCAACCACATGCTTAAACTAGTTCATGTATTCTATTGAGACACATAACCATTCATTATTGGTCAAAACATGCATTTACAAAAATCCAAAAGTTACTATTTCGGGAAATTTATGATCAAGATACCTAACTTCACCCAATTTCTTGCATAACATGCATCAACCAACACCCATTGAACATTATTAACATCCTAATATCATCAAGAATCATCCATTGCCCAATTTCAAAATCAAAAGTTACTATTTTGGGCAAGGTATGAACTAAGAACTCATAATAATAGATTTTCTTGCAAAATCATCATAAGCTAACATCAATACAATCCAACTAACATCAAACATCATCAAACAATATCAATTGCACAATCTCATGATCAAAAGTTACTATTATGGGTAAGGTATGAACTAGGTCATCAAAATCATGGATTTCTTGTACAATCAACCTAGATGAACATTTATATAACCAAACTTACATTATATCATTATCAAATTATCATCAGTTTCATCTTTTCATCCCTAATTTCAAATTAGGGTTCACCAACATCAAAAACCATGAAAAACTTATTAGAAACTCACCTTAAAACGTACAAGGATGATGATTAACACTGGCTAACACTTGAAACCAATCAAAATCGAGGCTTGGTGATTGTTCTTGATCAACATCAAAAATGATGAAGGGGAGAAGGGGTTTCGGCCACAAATGTGGGGTTTGGGGGACTAGGGTTTTAATTTTGTTAAGTGTTAGTTTTATGGTAATTACAACTTAAACCCTATTGTTTATTTTTATAGAAACTAATATTTTTAACACCTTTTAAAAGGTTTTAACTACTAAACACAAGTATTGTTAATCATCAATAATAATTATATGTTTCAACTAATAAGAAAACATGTGAGCATTATCTACACGTAATCACATTATCAAATAAAATTACAAATAATGTTTAAAATCTATAAATTTTATAACCACAAATTAATAATCTATATTATTAATTAATTTATTATCTAACGGCCATTATTAATTATCATTTAGTCACCAACATTTAACGACAACTAGTGTGTGTTCACGACACGTGTATGCAAGACCTAACGGAACTAACGGAGTTTGGTAACGCAAAAGTACTAGATGCCACATGATTGACTTAGACATATACGTAATAATGATGTTTTTTAACATGTTTTATAATAATGTTTCATGCATAGCCTGTTCTAATGATGAAACCTAGTTATTTGAGGAATAGATCAATTGGTAGAATCATAATCTACATAATGATACACTAGAAATGTTAAGATTAGTATGGGACATGTTAAGGTTTAGTCATCGAATTTGGGTATCTATCCTTCATAAAGGTTTAGTTATCCGCATTTGCCTATCTAACCCACATTACCTAAGGTTTAGTCAATCGTGTCTGGGTACATAACCTGCATTCACCAAGGTTTAGTCATCCGTATTTACATTCTTAACCGCATTGACTAATTATAGTCATCCGCATTTGTTACTTCACCCGTATTGATTGTTCGCATTAGTTATTCACTCGCTTTTGGTTTAGTAACTGGTATTGACTCGCTGTTATTATGACACTTTGAATATTTTACTAAGCATTCCAACTAAGGGGTGACCCTAATTTAATTATATATCAAAGGTGATATCTTTTTCATATAGGTTCCCATATATGTGATTTATATAATTGGATATCTAATGTTCTATGTTATGTGATGATATGAAAAATATCCTATAAGGTATTATCTATGGTAAGGTGTAACAATAAATATAAAGAATGATAAAGGAACCTAATTTATGTCACCCCAAATGATGAATTAAAAGCCTTGCAAGCGCAAATGGACTTCACTTTTTTGAGTTAGATGAATGGAATAGACCTTTATTCATAAGCCGGCTATATGCCTTGTAGTGTGGGTCAACTGTTAAAGGCTTAGCTAATGATGATTGTACCAGTAGGAATGAATTTCTTATCTTTCATGCCAGGGGTTTAGCTAACGATGATCAATGTAGCTGACAGGTGTTGACATTAGTGTAACGCCAGAAATTTTGTTATAATAAAAGAAAAAGGAAATAAATATGGAAAAGAAAAATAAAGTATTTTGAAGGAAAGGAAAAGCAACCAAAAATGGAGGGGGCTTTGTTTAAAAGTACAAAAGTCAAATTATTGTAAAATATTGTGGGCATGGCCGCCTATACAAACCAATCCCATCTGCTTTTGTCAACCAAAAAGAGTAGAAGAAGAGAAGAAAGCTGAATTCTTTGGTTCTAGAGAGAGACCGGAGCTGTTCTTGGCTTGGTAAGTATTTTTGATGTTTAATTGCTCAGTTTTCTTGCTTGGGTTCGACCATGAAATCGAAAGTATGTATTCTTATGTGTTCGGGTTTGTGTGTTTTAGTGTTGCTTGGGTTGTTTTAGGTGCTTGAACTCGTGAACAAACATGTTTGGGAGAGTGGTGCTTGTTTGCTACACAAGGTGAGTTCTAGACCCTGTAATCTTACATGTTTTAACACTTTTTGGGGCTGAAATGTCTTAAAATGGTTTTAAATTTACTATGTATGTATAACCGTATGTTTTATGCCCATATTATGATGATTTATGGTTGTTATGCGGTATTCATGCTTAGAAAAGTTGTCATAAGCTTAGAATAAGAGAATATGATGATTGGGACTGAAAATGTGTTAGAAACATGCCACACAGGTTGGTCATGCACCTAAACAAAGCCGATGCACCTAAAATTTCCTTAGAAAAAGTTCTAAGTAGGGTCATGCGCCCAAATAGGGTTCGTGCACCCAAACAGTACCTCATGCGCCCAGATTATGCCTTAGAAATTCTAAGTGTGAGTCCATGCGCCTGAACAGTAGCTCATGCGCCTAAGTCTTAGGATCAAGCGCCTAAGTATACCCATGCGCTCAAATAGAATCCAAATAAATATGTTTTTGAAGATATTGACGTTCTCAAGTATGGCTATACCATAAAACTACGTATCATCAGCTTATGTAAACGACCAAGTTTCAAGGATCCAAATGATTTTACTTTTTTTATATTTTCTAATATAGGGTATGAAATTTCAAGGCATGTTATAAACATAATCAAAAACTTTTGAAATTTTTAAATACGCGGGATATGTTTGTTTGTACATAAACCAATGTTAGCTAAAAATTCTTCTACATACAAATGTCAAAAGTGCACAAAAAATTTGTTTTTAATAATAACATAACGGTGACAAAATGCTACAACTTTGTCAAAACATATATTTTGAATTATACTTTACAATAAACATGTACTAACCTGATGTTTTAAATTACTTAAAAATTTCAGGTCTTCCAAATCATCATGTAGTACTAAAGGTAGGTGTTTCAGTAATGTTACTAAGAAATATTAATCAGAGAAATGATTAATGTAACCGTACAAGATTACAAGTCATATCACTTTGTAATCGAGTCATAAAAGTAGAGAAGATAGTTTTCAATTTTAGTGTTGTGTGCAATGACAATCAATGTTAATGGTTGGATTGTTTTTGAGACTACCGGTATTCCCTTATGGTAAATTATATGTAGCGTTATCTAGAGTTACAAATAAAAATAAAGTTAAACTACTAATATTAGATAAAGATGATAGATCTACAAATAAATATCACATGTTTTGTATAAAAACATTTAAAGATTTATAGTTAATGCACCTACTTTTTAAAATATGTTTATTTGTTCAACACGTATATTACACGGTTCTATAACCTAGTATAACAATAGAGAAAAAGAATATAGTAATTTTAGTTAAATAATTTAATTGGTCACATCTTGTTGACTCTTGTAACCTACTTTCTTTTCAAACTCAAGTTTGTTACTGACAACCAAATTGGAAAATCAGAAAGCATGGTGTCTTCATAATCTTCACCATCCTCACCTTCATACTAAGCTTAATTGAAATGACTTGTCAAGCTCAGTTAATTGTTCCCATTACACCATCGGTTATAAAAGCAAGAATTTAAGTATTTGTTACATATATGTTGAACATAAATACAAGAATGAAGATTCTTACGTATACGTAACATTATTTCAAATGAAAAATGGTTACGTCTACGTAACCTATATGTGACGTATATGTAAAACCATGCTACGGTTTTTCATTTGACTCATACCCTTATTTATATATACACACACACAAATATAAAGAGTAATGATAAAAAAAATTTAAGTTATGTGATCAATTTAATTGGTTTTCTCTAGTTTTCACATAACTTTGTGGTTTTCTTAGGATCCCTCCCTTATATATATATATATATATATATATATATATATATATATATATATATATATATATATATATATATATGAGATTACTTAATTTGGATAAAACAATCACAGTGAAGTTAAAAGTTCAAGAAATTATGTCTATGAAGAAAACAAACAAATTTTAAAATATAAAAGCATGAAATTCATAAAATATAAAATTATTTGTAAGTGATCACAACCCGTCTAAATAAACAAGTTCGACATCACTGTAAATCATCGGTTAAGGTACGAATATCTTACTCCACCACTTATTGTTATGGTATTTTGACTTGACTATGAAAACCCTTTGACGTTCACTTATCTTTGAAATTTCTTTGCGCCATTGGTATATCATCTGATCTCATTGGTGGTCCGTCATCTATATTGATTTGCTATTGTCGGTAGTGTTTAGCATGCGATAGGGAATTATTGTTGTACTCATTATCGTATGTTCTGAGATTTATAACACCGTTATGATATTTGTTGTTACTATTATTGACACATTATATAGATTTGTTGTACTCCGATACCCGAGTCTAGCTTCTTGTAGAGCTTCCCACAAGCACGACATTGCGGCATCAACTCTATACAGTACTTGTGAGGTACTTTGGCCATATGATAAGAGGCGTATGGATTGATCCTAGGATATTGATGTTACATTTGTGGATGGTTGTGTGTATGCCAACACCCTATCGCACTATATTCGGTACATAGGTCTGCGGCCTATGTAGCCCTACTGATATGGTTTTATGTTTTAGCTCATGGGTATCATCCGCATGATACGACTTACTTTAGTGACTTGTTATACTCTGTGTCGTGTCATTTTATTCTTATGATCTTGTTATATTTGTTATTGTTATTACTTGTGCCTTTATCCGTTCACTGGGCATTTGGCTCAGCCGTAATCTTTGTTCGCGGCAGGTTCACAGGGTACTTAGGGTGGGACTTGAAGAGAGAAGAATTAAGCTCTAGGACTTTTGGGCGAAGAATGTTAGCCAAAGAATGTTAGCCATTTTTGTAGCGCATGCTAGTTATTTGATTTTGGCAGATTTAAAACAATATGTAATAAACGTTTAACCCTAGGGTTCTTTAACTCTTTTTTTATGATGTACTCGTAACTTTTTATATTATGGAATCATGTCTTATGTTTTGATTACTATGATAGTGACACGTCAGCCATATTCAGGTTGGGGTGTTACAGTTATGGTATCAGAGCTAAGGCTCTTTCCTGTAAAAAACTTTAACATTAGTAATTAAGACTTGTGAGGATTGGGTAGACATCTAGGTTAAAATTTCCATCAAATATTATTAATTACTCCATACCATTCCTATATTCGAACCTTGCGTCCATTCTTTTAAATGCCTCCTCAACGCCAACCTCGTAGGAATACACGCATGCCAAATCATTTTAACACTGACACTGCTTCAAATGAGACTCCAGTTGATCCGAACATAGTCTCTGCTATCAACCAAGCTTTTGCAGGATTGCTACCTAACCTCGTTGCTCAAACCGTTGATGCAGTTCTTCACCAAACTCGTTCTGAAAGACATGCTAACTCTAATCAAGGTGATGCGGTTAATGCAAATAACGCAGATAACACTGCAGAGGGCATCCACGTTTGGCTCCAGAGGTTTCAAAAGCAAAAGCCAAGATCCTTTAGTCATGCAGAAACTCCAATTGAAGCTAGAAACTGGATAGCCCATGTAGAGAAGATCTTTGAAGTATTAGGAGTTTCAGATGAGTACAAAGTCAGATTGGCCACGTATAAATTAGAGGATGATGTACAAACTTGGTGGGAAGGACTAAAGCAAATAAGAGGAGGAGAAGCTTATGCGGCTAGTCTTTCTTGGGCTGATTTTCGTACGATCTTTTATGATAATTTTTTCTCTAATGCTGAAAGAGAAGCCTACATCAGAGAATACACTGTCATTCGACAAGGAAATGATGAACCGGCATCAGACTTCATGATTCGATTCGCTAGGCTGGCTAATATTGTTGGAGAAGCAGCAGGGTCTGCAGCTGTTCAAGCAGAAAAGTGAAATGGGCGGTATGTGATCGAATTCGAAAGTCAATCATGTATATGAAGTTCAAAGACCTTACAGAGGTAGGTGATGCAATCAAGACTTTTGAGTTTGAAAGAAAAGAGTTTTTATCACGTACAGGGGAGAACAAAAAGAGGGATAGAGATGGGCAACGAATTCAAGCTACTGGTCAGTCATCAACTTCGGCAAATCAACCAGATCGAAGAGTTCAAGCCAACCGAAGCACTGGAAACCAGATACGCCCATGGCAGCCTAGACTCCAGAACTCAAAACCAGTCCAGAATCAGATTAAACCATATGAAGGACCTATTAGAGTACAACCACTAAATCAATATGGAAACCCAAACCAACATGTTATGCCTTCATGCAACACTTGTGGCAAGAAACATTGGGGCGTGTGTCGCTATAAAACAGGAGCATGTTTTCGATGTGGCCAGAATGGGCATATCATGAAAAATTGTCCTAAGCAAGATACCAAAAAGATCACAGGAGGAAATGTAGCACCAACTAATGCTAAAGGAAGAGTCTTCACACTTACTGCTACTGATGCTGCTAGTGCCCCAGGTACTGTATCTGGAACCCCTCAACTTGGTGAACGTGACATTTGTGTATTATTTGATACAGGGGCGACACATTCTATAGTTTCTCATTTATTCACTAGATACCTTATGATTGAACCATTACCGTTAGATCATACTCTATCTATCTCAACACCTATAGGAGACTTAGTTATTATCACGCACATATATAAAGATTGTCCTATTCCTATCGAATCCATCGTGTGCGAGGCCGATCTATTTCCTATTGATTGTCATTCTCGAAGAGTTATATTTGGTGATCTTCATCACCCTGATTTTATCTATCAGGGAAGTCTGTCTCATAAATCTCTTAAAATCATTTCCGCGCTCAAAGCCCGTAAGTTGATATCATATGGCTGTGTCGGATTCTTAGCATCCATCAGGGATACCTCAGCTGATGAGATTAGTATAGATAATCATCCTATTGTCCGCGAATATCCCGATGTGTTTCCTGATGAACTACCAGGTCTACCTCCAGATCGTGAAATAGAATTTTCTATTGACCTGATCCCTGGTGCCGAGCCTATTTCCAAGGCACCATACCGTATGGCTCCACTAGAAGTAAAAGAGTTAAAGGAGCAATTACAGGAGCTATTGGAACTGGGATTTATAAGACCGAGTGTCTCACCATGGGGTGCTCCAGTTTATTTGTGAAGAAGAAAGATGGTAGCTTGCGTTTATGTATCGACTATCGAGAGCTGAATAAAATCATCATTCGAAATCGTTATCCTCTACCGTGCATTGATGACCTCTTTGACCAACTTCAAGGGGCAAAGTTCTTTTCAAAGATAGATCTAAGGTCCGGTTACTATCAGTTGAAGATAAAGGAAGAAGATGTCCCTAAGACTGCCTTTCGTACTCGCTATGGCCATTATGTGTTCTTAGTTATGCCTTTTGGACTCACTAATGCACCAGCTGTCTTCATGGATTTGATGAATCATGTGTTCCATGAGTTTTGGATAAATTTGTTATTATTTTCATTGATGATACTTTAGTATATTCTAAGAGCAGGGAAGAACACGAAGAACACCTGCGTACAGTACTTGAAACATTACGACAGAAGAAGTTGTATGCAAAATTTTCAAAATGTGAATTTTGGCTCAATCAAGTTGCGTTCCTCGGTCATGTAGTATCGGCAGATGGAACTACGATGGATCCTGCTAAGATTGAGGCAATTACAAAATGGCCTAGGCCTACCTCTACGGCAGAAGTTCGAAGTTTTTTAGGTTTAGCCGGTTACTACCGAAGGTTTGTAGAAGGATTTTCTGTTATTGCTTCACCTCTTACACAACTTTTAAGAAAGGGAGTGAAGTACTCGTGGAATGAAGAACGAGAGAAAAGTTTTGAGGAACTAAAGAAACGACTCGTATCCGCTCCAATACTCACCCTTCCATCTGGTTTAGGTGGTTAACAGATTTATAATGATGCCTCAAAGAAAGGTTTAGGCTGTGTGCTAATGCAACATGGGAAGGTTATCGCCTATGCGTCACGCCAGTTGAAGCCTTATGAAGTTAATTATCCGACACATGATTTAGAGCTAGCCGCAGTCGTCTTTGCGTTAAAAATTTGGCGACATTTGTATGGTGAAACTTGTGACATCTTCACCGATCACAAGAGCCTCAAGTATATATTTACGCAAAAGGAGCTAAATATGAGGCAAAGGAGGTGGTTGGAACTTTTAAAAGATTATGATGCTAATATTTAGTACCACCCGGGAAAAGCTAATGTGGTGGCCGATGCTCTGAGTAGAAAGAATGTTGGAGCTGTATCGTGCCTTCAAATTCATCCACATATTATCTTGGACCTTGATAAAATGGGAGTTAGTATTCAGGTTAGAAAGTCTGACGACTACCTTGGTAGAATGCAAATTGAACCTGACCTAATCTCGCAGATTAAAGAAGCCTAACAGCACGATGGAGAATTATGGGCAATATTGGAGAATATTAAGTTGGGAAAACAATCAGAGTTTCGTGTGGATGAACATGGGGTTATTTGGTGTGGCAAAAGATTATGCGTGCCCAATGAGTCTACCCTTCGGGAGTCATTGTTAGCCGAGGCACATAGCTCACCTTTTTCTATCCACCCTGGATCTACAAAGATGTATAGAGATCTGCGTCAAAACTTTTGGTGGAACGGAATGAAAGAAGATGTTGCGAGATACGTGAGTAGATGCCTCACATGCCAGCAAGTGAAGATTGAGCATCAACGGGCCAGTGGACTTTTACAACCATTGGATATTCTAGTGTGGAAATGGGATGAAATTTCAATGGATTTTGTTACTGGCTTGCCTAAGACTTTCAAGAAGAATGATACCATCTGGGTCGTTGTCGATACACTAACAAAATCAGCTCATTTTCTATCGATCCAACAAGGCTTTTCAGTTAGCAAGCTATCTGAAGTATTTCTCCAGGAAATTATTCGACTCCATGGCACTCCGTCATCAATCATTTCAGATAGAGATCCGCGTTTCACTTCTCGGTTTTGGAAAGGTTTTCAAGCAGCTTAGGGTACAAGATTGAAGTTTAGTACTGCTTTTCATCCACAGACAGACGGGCAATCAGAACGTACGATTCAAACTCTAGAAGATATGCTTCGTGCATGTGCACTCGAGTGGACTGGGAACTGGGATGAGTATTTATGTCTTGTCGAGTTTGCCTATAACAATAGTTGGCAAGCTAGCATTAGCATGGCTCCATTCGAGCTATTATACGGTCGGAAGTGTAGAGCACCGATATGTTGGAATGAAGTTGGAGAGAAAGTTATTGAAGGGCCAGAGTTAGTACATGTTACAAATGAAAAAGTTGCTATTGCTTGAGAAAAGTTAAAGGAGGCACAAAGCAGGCAGAAGAGTTATGCGGATAAACATCGACGAGAACTAGAATTTAAAGTTGGAGACCACGTATTCTTGAAAGTTTCACCTTGTCGTGGCGTCCGTCGATTTGGAATCAAAGGGAAGCTTAGTTCTCGTTTTATTGGGCCGTTTGAAATCCTCGAAAGAATTGGAGAAGTTTCTTAGCATTACCGCCTCAACTTTCACACGTTCATAATGTATTTCACGTGTCCTTGCTAAGAGGGCATAATTATCATCCTCTTCACGTTATTAGTTACCCGTTGCATACAATTCAAGAAGACTTGTCTTACGAAGAAGAACCAGAAGCTATTTTAGATCGACAAGAAAGAATTATGAGAAGAAAGGTGATTCCGTTTGTCAAGGTGTTATGAAGAAACCACTCTGAACGGGAAGCTACTTGGGAAACAGAGGAATCGATTCGTGCTACGTACCCTAGCCTATTCGAAAGTAAGAATCATTCATAAGAGTGACTGTAAACCTTATTTCCTCATTTACGTTATGAAATTCCTTTTCCATTTCTTCCGTGTTCATTTATGTCTTAATCTTTAATTTCGAGGGCGAAATTAATTTTAGGGAGTGATGGTTGAAATATCCGAAAATTTAATATACGAAATTATTCATAACTTCTCAACCAAATATGACGGTGTAAAAGCAATAAATCTAAAAAGTATGCGTTTAAACCGGAAGTTATTGCTTTAACCTTATAAATGAAACTTTTGATAAATAAAATCATTATAAAATGTTAAATAAAGTAATAGCAATTATCTTCAACAATTTAGTTAAACTTGAGAAACACATAAAAACAAAACTGATAAATAAATACTTAGATCAAGAAAAAAAATATTAGATAATAGAAAAAGAACAAATAAGCCAAATTGAGATACATCTGAGTGATGCACACGTTAGTGTGTGCCTGTCTCTTTGAAGTTGTAAGCAAACAATAATAATAAAAACAATATGAACGTGTTTGGCAGGATAAAAAAAGAGAAAATAAAATCATATCAAAATATAACAATAGAGAAAAAGAATATAGTAATTTTAGTTAAATAATTTAATTGGTCACATCTTGTTGACTCTTGTAACCTACTTTCTTTTCAAACTCAAGTTTGTTACTGACAACCAAATTGGAAAATCAGAAAGCATGGTGTCTTCATAATCTTCACCATCCTCACATTCATACTAAGCTTAATTGAAATGACTTGTCAAGCTCAGTTAATTGTTCCCATTACACCATCGGTTATAAAAGCAAGAATTTATCCACTGGCTCACAACCAACTCTCGCCACCCTGTTTTTATATATATATATACAGACTTCTTATAACCATCTCAACCATCTCCAGCCAAGCCCTTTCGAACACTAAAGCCAACAACCAACAACGACAGCATCATTCGCCATCACTGGTGGGTCACGTCCCCCGCCGGCCACTGCTAGCTCCGAAGAATATTGACAACCGCGTTCACACGATCCCGGTTCTCCCGACCGGCTTCAAACACATGGTGTACTACGACTAAGGTAACCAACCGTTGAAACTTTAACCTTTATTTCAAAGTTCGTACATACGTTATATATGGGAACTAGGATTCCGACCAGACTTGTTTCAAGCCAACATGAAGAAGATGACTCATGACACTATATATGTATAATTGTATGGCAATTACAAACTATTAAAGTTTTAGTCTAGGGGTTAAATCACATCACATTTAACAGGAGGTTGCAAGTTCTAACCTTGTTCCCTGTGTTTTTTTTGTTGTTGCTATTTTTGAATCTTTTTATGGACTAAAGCCCAATAAACCCACCCAAAATATAAGAAAAATTATAATAATAATAATAATAAAATTAATCTGTGATGATACGAATAATAATAATAATCAAGTTTTCTTTCATAAAGAAAGAGAAATATATATATATATATATATATATAGGGATGGATCCTAAGAAAACCAATATTTATGCGAAAACCAAAGAAAACCACGAAAACCAATAATATAATTCATAAATTTTATGTTATTTTAATTGTTAAAATGGTATTTAAGTATTTTGTTACATATATGTTGAACATAAATACAAGAATGAAGATTCTTACGTATACATAACATTATTTCAAATGAAAAATGGTTACGTCTACGTAACCTATATGTGACGTATATGTAAAACCATGCTACGCTTTTTCATTTGACTCATACCCTTATTTATATATACACACACACAAATATAAAGAGTAATGATAAAAAAAATTTAAGTTATGTGATCAATTTAATTGGTTTTCTCTAGTTTTCACATAACTTTGTGGTTTTCTTAGGATCCCTCCCTTATATAGGGGATGGATCCTAAGAAAACCAATATTTATGTGAAAACCAAAGAAAACCACGAAAACCAATAATATAATTCATAAATTTTATGTTATTTTAATTGTTAAAATGGTATTTAAGTATTTGTTACATATATGTTGAACATAAATACAAGAATGAAGATTCTTACGTATACGTAACATTATTTCAAATGAAAAATGGTTACGTCTACGTAACCTATATGTGACGTATATGTAAAACCATGCTACGGTTTTTCATTTGACTCATACCCTTATTTATATATATACACACACAAATATAAAGAGTAATGATAAAAAAAATTTAAGTTATGTGATCAATTTAATTGGTTTTCTCTAGTTTTCACATAACTTTGTGGTTTTCTTAGGATCCCTCCCTTATATATATATATATATATATATATATATTATATATGAGATTACTTAATTTGGATAAAACAATCACAGTGAAGTTAAAAGTTCAAGAAATTATGTCTATGAAGAAAACAAACAAATTTAAAATATAAAAGCATGAAATTCATAAAATATAAATTATTTGTAAGTGATCACAACCCGTCTAAATAAACAAGTTCGACATCACTGTAAATCATCGGTTAAGGTACGAATATCTTACTCCACCACTTATTGTTATGGTATTTTGACTTGACTATGGAAACCCTTTGACGTTCACTTATCTTTGAAATTTCTTTGCGCCATTGGTATATCATCTGATCTCATTGGTGGTCCGTCATCTATATTGATTTGCTATTGTCGGTAGTGTTTAGCATGCGATAGGGAATTATTGTTGTACTCATTATCGTATGTTCTGAGATTTATAACACTGTTATGATATTTGTTGTTACTATTATTGACACATTATATAGATTTGTTGTACTCCGATACACGAGTCTAGCTTCTTGTAGAGCTTCCCACAAGCACGACATTGCGGCATTGATGTATTGCAAAATACATCGGTTATTCATGCATATTTTGTTTAGTTTTTATTTGTTTAGCGTCGTTTTCCTTTAGAATAGATAAACTTTTGTTTTATTTTATTTTGCAGGCCTCGTGGGTTAAAAAGAGCCTAAGTAAACGGAAATACAAGAAGAAACGAGTCCCGAATCGGTACGCGAGATCACAAGCTGAAAGGAAGTCAAAGTCTGAATCTAGGAGCAGCTGGCGGGGCGCGACCCATTTGCCAGATCCTCTCGCGGCCCGCGAGAGAGTGTGCGAAAAGTGTATATTTGCTTTAACAAGGTGGCGGGTGGCGACCGGATTTGTAAAGCCTCTCGCGCCCCGCGAGAGGCCCGTATCTGCAGAAAGGTCGTATTTAACCTACTTAAGCCCTCTTGAAGAAGGAGGAAGAACCCTAATTACGAAAGAGGCAGATCTTGGACGATTGGGAGAGGACAAATCGAGTCATTTTGAAGCATTCGGAGCATCCGGTTCGAAGATTGAAGGCAAGGAAGCATTCGGGTCGACCTTGTGACGTTCGGGTGTCTTTACTTTCATTCTCTTTTCGTCTTAGATGTTTCGTTTCATTGTTTCAACTTTACTCTTGATTGAAACTGCAATTATGAGCGGCTAGACACTTTGTTACTACCTAGATTGGATGATTGATTGTTAAAGTTATGATTTTTTATGGGATTCTTATGAAAACCTTGGTAGTCTTTGAATTGTAAGAATAGTTGGCTCTTTAATTGAATGCATATGAGTATTTGAATGGGTTTGGTTGTTGTTTATTTGCTTTACATAACTCTTGGTGACGGTCTTTATCACGTAATAGAGTTGTGTTAGGTCTTGAGTTTTGGTGATTGTCTATGTCACATAATAAATTTAGGATCTTTAATGTTGAAGGTACAATAGACTTTAAAAGCAATTAATCGGTAATCCTACTAATTCAAGTGTTTTGCTAATCTCATAATCTGTGAGGTGCGAGTTTATTGGTAGATCTAAGTCATTAAGCTGCAAGGCAGGAGCTTCTGTGAGGGAGTGGCCCTTTTGACTAATGTCTAGCAAGTTCAATTAATAGAGTTCAACTTACTTTGATTTAGATCCCGTGAAGGAGTGAATCACATAGGTACTTTCATAGACCCATTAGACATCTCGTGAGAGTGAGTCTAGCAACCGGTAGTTACACTAATCTTAGGATGTCACTTTAGTACTCTTGAGAGTGATTAGGAGGCTTTAGGCGTCCAAAAGGTGAGAACTTTAAGATTCCGGTTCCCCAAAGTTTATAATTTCCCAAACCAATCATCTCTAAACAAAATCAGGATTCCAATCTAGGTAGTGCCTTTCTATCATCCAAGTTAAGTTGTTCTTAATTCGTGCCTTTAGTTATTTCTAGTTTTCAATTACTTGTCTTTTGTAGGAATTGTTAGACAACCCCCCTTTTTCAAGAACAAAACAAACAGTCCGTGTCTTTTTTTAGACTAGATCGAGTTAATTATTGCAATACATTAGAGTCTTGTGGATTCGATATCCGGACTTACTTTAACTATACTAGAGTCGACCGGTACACTTGCCGGTTAGTAGTTTAGTGTCATTTAGTAAGTCTAGAGTATTACTTAGTGTCTAGAATAGGGTTAATTTAAGTCGTTTGTACTAAATTACTTTCTCCACATCAAGTTTTTGGCGCCGTTGCCGGGGACTCTTAGCAATTGCGTTAATTAGCTTGTTCTAGTTTTGTTTTACTAGTCTGTGTCTATTTTGTTTGTTTTTCCTTTTGTTTGGTTTATTATTTGCAATTTTTATTAATTTTCATTATTTTTTTTTGCTATTCTTGAGTTGCAGTACATGCCACATACCCGATCGAAGGGACCACCACCGACACATACAGCTGATTCCGCGCTCTCTTCCGTCAGATCAGGGGTAAGTACTTCTACTTCAAGTGTAAACTTTCCTACCTCTATCCCGCCCTCGAAACCATCCATCTTTGATAGCACCCCACAAACCTCACCCAAGTCCACACCAAACTCTACACCACCCATTTCCGCACCTACTAGTCCTAAAGCCAATCCTTTACCAATGGGAGACCGTAGGACCATCCACCAGCACTCCACCCAGGGTTTTACCGGAGTTAATTCTCCAATCACTTGCCCTCAGATTGCCAATGAAAACTCTTGGCAAATCCCATCCTACATCATGACTGCGATCACCAATTCATGCCAGTTCCATGGACGTGATGATGAGGATGCACCTGCTCATATTGCCCGCCTGACCCGCATCTGTGGTACCTTCAAGCTTCAAGGTGCCAATGATGATGCAATCTTTCTCCAGTTGTTTCCTTTCTCACTAGCGGGACGAGCCGCCACTTGGCTTGACTCGCAGCCTGCTGGAGCTTTCACTACTTGGGCAGCCCTTCGCCAAGGGTTTCTGAACAAGTATTTCCCACCTGCAAAAGCATCCAGGCTCCGTGACCAGATCCACTCATTTCGTATGGAGCCAGATGAGCCTTACTATCTTGCTTGGGAGCGGTTCCAAAACCTACTTAGCAAATGCTCCCAGCATGGTTTATCTGATTGGGCCCTTGTAGAGAAATTCTATAATGGTCTCACTTATGAAACGAAAGCTCGTTTTGATACTTCTGCAGGAGGGCACCTGATGGGAAAGAAAACTGTAGACGAGTGCCTTGACCTTTTTGAGAGTTTTGCCCAGTCTGAGTATGAGCAGCGGTCAATTACTAGGAATTCCACTCCTTCCTCGAGCCAACCCTCGTCTTCACGAGGTGTTCACCAAGTCACCTTGGATACTCAGGTGGCTGCTGCTTTAGAAAACCTGACAAGAGAAATGAAAGAGCTTAAGGCTAAGGTTGATAAGTGTGAGATGTGTCGGGGAGGTCATGGTACGTTAGAGTGCCCCTTGCTCAACCAGGAGCAAGTGGATTTCATAGGAGGTCAGAACCAAGGACCCACTAACCCCTTTGGTACTCGTTTTAATTCAGGTTCCAGGTTCAACAATAACTTTAGGTCTTCAGGAAACCCCCCGGATTTCATTCCAATCAACAATATAATTCCGGGCAGGGTCAGTTTGCTCCTAGGAATTCAGGAACTAATTCAAGTGGGGATGGTGGGAACGGTTTGGGTGAAATAAAAGACTTGTTGACACAGTTAGTTGCTAAGGATGCTACCACCCAAAAGACCCTTGCAGAGCATGACATCCTACTTAAGAATCAACAATCTGCATTTCTAGATCTGCAGCGTTCTGTAGGTGACATAGCTAGGCGGTTGGATGAGCGCGCCCCGGGTCAGTTCCCGGGTAACACTCAACAAAACCCAAAGGGTCAGATTAATGTTGTTACCACACGCAGTGGTAGAGGTGGAGAAGTAGAGAAACCCGTAGTGGTAGGAGAGGAAGAGGAAGAGATTATGGATGAGGAGATAGAGTTAGAGACTCCACCTAGTAGGGTGCAATTTAGGCCAAGCCCAGCAAGTACCGCACCGAAGAGTGAGTCTGGGGTAGAGAAGAGTGTAGGAAAGAAACCGGTAGAGGTTAGGTCTTACCCGGTCATTGATCACACACGTGTCCCATACCCCGAGCGTTTGAAACACCAAAAGAACCAAAAGGAATATGGACATTTTCTTGATCTGTTCAAGCAGCTCAAGATTAATCTTCCATTCATTGAGGCTCTCCAGCATATGCCCAAATATGCTAAATTCCTGAAAGACCTGCTGAAAAGCAAGGACAAATTGGGAGAGCTCGTAAATATTCCTTTATCAGCGGGGTGCTCTGCAGTAGTTCTGAACAAAATGCCAGAAAAGTTGTCGGACCCGGGAATCTTCACTATCCCGTGTGTTTTTGGTAGTAACATGCAGAGTCACGCGTTGGCAGACTCAGGTGCTAGTATTAATTTGATGCCTTATTCACTTTATGAGAAACTAGACCTGGGAGAGCTGATCCCAACGCGCATGACGTTATCCCTTGCAGACCGATCCGTGAAATATCCGCGAGGCATTGTAGAGAATCTGTTAGTCAAAGTTGATAAATTCGTCTTCCCCGCTGATTTTGTGATAGTAGATATGGAGGCCGACCATAGAGTACCTCTTATTCTAGGGCGTCCATTTTTGCGTACCGCCAAGGCAATCATTGATATATTTGACGGGAAAATCACTCTTCGCGTTGGAAACGAGAATGTCACCTTTGAGATCGCCAAGTCTATGAACCACCCAGGAGTTCAAGATGACTTTAGCGGTCCTTCAAACTCCGTTTACTTCATAAATTCATTCATTTCACGTGTGGATCAATGTTTAGAGTATATTTGTGGTGCCGACTTAGTGAGAGAGGATAGAAAGGAGGAGCCGGATGTGGTTGAGGAAGAGGCTCCTCTGATTCCGGAGGTATTAGAGAGTAGTGAGACTAGCAAGGAGAGTAAGACATCATCAGTAGAGACACCACCACCATTAGAGCTTAAGGTCCTACCCTCTCATTTAGAGTATGCCTATCTAGGAGAAAATGCTAGTTTGCCCATCATCATCTCATCTAAATTAACGGAGGAAGAGAAGTCTAGGTTGATTGATGTATTGAAAACACACAAAAAAGCCATTGCTTGGAGACTTTCTGATATTCAGGGCATAAGCCCCACCTATTGCACCCACAGGATACTCATGCAAGATGATTACAAACCCGTGGTGCAACCTCAAAGGCGGTTGAACCCCAACATGCAAGAGGTGGTGAAAAAGGAGGTTCTTAAACTCATGGATGCAGGTTTGATCTATCCCATTTCTGATTCCCCCTGGGTGAGCCCGACCCAGGTTGTCCCCAAAAAGGGGGGGATGACAGTTGTTATGAATACCAAAAATGAACTCATCCCCTCCCGTACGATCACTGGTTGGCGTGTATGCATTGACTACCGCAAGCTTAACGACGCCACCCGGAAGGATCACTTTCCTCTCCCATTCATTGATCAGATGCTTGAACGCCTCGCAGGGCGACAATTTTATTGCTTTCTTGATGGTTTCTCCGGGTATTTTCAGATCCCAATCGCACCGGAAGACCAAGAGAAAACCACTTTTACATGTCCCTACGGCACTTTTGCGTACCGACGCATGCCTTTTGGATTATGTAACGCACCGGCTACTTTTCAGCGGTGCATGGTGGCGATTTTCCAAGACATGGTGGAAAACTCTATGGAAGTCTTCATGGATGACTTCTCAGTTTATGGTGATTCTTTTGACCATTGTCTAGGTAATTTAGAGAAGATGATGAAAAGGTGTGTAGACACTAAGTTGATGTTGAATTGGGAAAAATGTCACTTCATGGTGACCGAGGGAATTGTCTTAGGTCACAAAGTTTCGAGAGAGGGTATAGAGGTTGATAGGGCAAAGATTGACACTATTTCTAGACTTCCACCACCCACTAGTGTCAAGTCCATTCGCAGTTTCTTAGGTCATGCAGGTTTCTATAGGCGTTTCATTAAGGACTTTTCAAAGATTACTCGTCCCATGACCCGTCTTTTGGAGAAAGATGTTCCATTCATCTTTGATGAGGAATGTCTTAAGGCTTTTGAGTTTCTCAAGGAGCGGTTGGTTAGTGCTCCTATCTTGGTTTCCCCCGACTGGAGCTTGCCTTTCGAGCTCATGTGTGATGCCTCTGATTATGCAGTCGGGGCTGTTCTTGGTCAGAGGAAAGACAAGCATTTCCACCCCATATATTATGCTAGTAAGACTCTTAATGATGCCCAAGAGAATTACACCACCACGGAGAAAGAGCTTCTAGCAGTTGTCTTTGCCTTTGACAAGTTTCGTTCGTACCTAGTCCTTTCCAAGACTACTGTTTTCACGGATCACTCGGCATTGCGATACCTTTTCGCAAAGAAAGATGCCAAGCCTAGGTTGATTCGATGGATTCTCTTGCTTTCCGAGTTCGACATAGAGATAAAGGATAAGAGGGGAGCGGAGAATGTGGCTGCTGATCACCTCTCCCGATTGGAAGATCCGGATAGAGAGGAGATTCGTGAGGAGGCAATCGGAGATAGATTCCCTCATGAATCCATAGATTTTGTAGCGGCCGAGAGAGAGGGTTTGCCTTGGTTTAGTGATATAGCTAACTATTTAGCTAACGGTTATGTGATGGAGAGTATGAGTCCTCAACAGAAGAGGAAGTTGTTTAGGGATGCGAAGAAGTACATATGGGATGATCCTTTTCTGTTTAGGATAGGTGGAGATCGAATTCTTAGGAGATGTGTGCCTAAGGAAGAGGGTTTAAATATTCTTAGGCATGTTCATGAGGGATTGACGGGTGGTCATCATGGTGCAAACACCACCGCCCAGAAAGTTTTTGACTGTGGTTTTTACTGGCCTTCGGTGGTTGCGGATGCAATAGAGTTTGTTAAGAAGTGTGATGCTTGCCAACGAACCGGTAATATTTCATCCAAGGATGAGATGCCCCAACACCCGATTCAAGTTCTTGAAGTTTTTGATGTGTGGGGTATCGATTTCATGGGACCCTTTCCTTCCTCCAGAGGGAATAGGTATATCCTCGTGGCCATTGATTACGTTTCTAAGTGGGTGGAAGCTCAAGCTTTGCCTACTAACGATGCCCGAGTGGTAGTGAAATTCCTGAAGAAGTTGTTCACACGTTTCGGTACACCAAAAGCCCTCATCAGTGATCGAGGGACCCATTTTTGCAATACTGTGATGGAGAGAGCTTTAGAGCGTTATGGCGTTAATCACCGCATTTCAACCGCGTATCATCCACAAACAAGCGGTCAAGTTGAAAACGCCAATAGGGGAGTGAAAAGGATTCTAGAGAAGGTTGTAGGTAAGAGCCGAAAGGATTGGTCAGATAAACTTGATGATGTGTTGTGGGCATTTCGTACCGCCTACAAGACACCTTTAGGAACCACTCCATTTATGGTTGTCTATGGCAAAGCGTGCCATCTCCCGGTAGAGCTAGAGCATCGAGCGCTGTGGGCGCTTAAAACAGTGAACTTAGATCTAAACCAAGCTGCTAGGAGGAGGTTCTTCCAGATTCACGAGTTGGAAGCATTGCGAGATGCGGTTTACGAGCGATCTTGGAGTATTAAGGAGAAATCAAAAGCCGTGCATGATAGAAAGTTGAAAGGTTTGAAGGAGTTTAAAACCGGGGACAAAGTTCTTTTATACAACTCACGTCTTAAGTTGTTTCCCGGTAAGTTGAAATCTAGATGGACAGGTCCGTATGTGGTGAAGGAGGTATTCCCGTATGGTACAGTGGAGCTAATGAATGAATCTGACGGGTGTACGTGGAAAGTGAATGGTCATAGGCTTAAGCATTACCTAGGAGGGCCGACTGACACAGCCGAGGTGGAGGAAATTCCTCTTGAAAATGTTCCCACCAAGGTTTAGCGTCAAGAGAAACATCTTTTGTACAGTTTGTACCATAGGTAATTCCGTTAGTTTTCGTTCATTTTAGTATTTAATAGTAGCTTGTGATAGTTTGTTGGTCTTTATTTTTGTGTTCTCGAGTCATTTACAGGAATTCATAACCGAGGATGCTCGAAAGTAGATAAGAATATGAAATTATTGGTAGATTAAGTGTTAGCCAAATTTTGGGTTTGGTTATGGGAGTTGGAAATTTTCTGAAATTTTTCTAAGGCAAAACACCAAAACTTTCTGCCCAAAAATGACCACTCGCGGGGAGCGAGAAGAATGCTCATATGACTCGCCACCCATGCTCGGTCGCTGGGCGCGAGCCGCTCTCCCATATGACTCGCCACCCGCGAGAAAGCTGAAGTGACTCGCTTGGCGCGAGCCGGTCACCAAGGTGACTCGCCACCCGCGAGTCTCCCGCGGTACAATTCTTCTGCAGTTTTAAATCCCCAAACAAAACCCTCTTTTCTCATTTCACTTCTTCTTCTCCAACCCGACGACCCCCACCAATTTTCCACCATTTTCATCCATTTTTCTTCCTTTTCACCCACATCCATCACCATTACTCAACCATAACTATTCCCCATCAATTTCCACCATCAATTTTCCATCTTTCACAACAAAAGCGAGATCTTGGAGGGTTTTCAAAAATTTAAAGTTCTTGCACAAGATTTGTTAAAATTCTTCTCATTTGCTTCATCCCGAGGTATGATTCTTGTCATTATTGTTCCACGAGTGAGTTCTTTCAGTTGTGCTTCGTTTAGTGCTTAAATTTGTGTTTGTTTGAGGTTGCGGGTGGTGTGGTTTGGTTAGATAACGATAATGCAGGTTGCGGGTGGCTGGTTTGGGTTGATGATTACGCTGTTTCGCGGTTGTGTTTTGCTTGGTTATAGGTTTGTGCTGGTTTGATTGATTATTTGCTTGGTTATAGGTTTGTTCTGTTTGTCACTGCTTGTTTATTTGCTTCATTATTCGCGGTTTGTTCTGGTTTGTATTTTCTTGCTTATAGGTTTGTTCTGCTTTGATTGCTTATCTGCTTGGTTTTAGGTTTGTTTTGTTTCACGGTTGTATTTTGCTGGTTTGGGTTGATGAAAATAAACATTGAATGTGAGGATATAGGTTTGTTCTGAGCACTTCGGATTTAATTGAGGTCAATTAAAGTACCGGGAGAAGGTAGTGAGTGTACATTGTGTCTAGCTAGTTTCATTCGTTTAGTGTTAGATTTGTTTTGGTGTCATGGATTTATTTAGATTTTGTGCACGTACGAGTATAAAACGCCTCGCCCGTACTCAATCTCCATTCGGGCGAGATTGTTTAGAACTCACACTTTTGTAAACGGTAATTTGTTTTTAGTGTCATGGATTTGTTTACTCAACTTTGTTGTCAAATTCAGCCACGAATGAAATGCTATATGGTGTCTTTTTTTTTAAAAAAAAAAAAAAAAAAAAAAAAAAAATTAAAAAATTTTTTGGTGCTCGCATAACCCTCGCTAACTTTTCTGCTATGTTGGTTTTTCTTTGTCTATCTTGAACTGTTTTGCAGATGTCAGGTGCAGGATCGTCCAGTAAGAGGAGTAGGAGAAGAGAACCACCAGCTCGTCCTCAAGAGCCTCCAACAGCGCCAGCACAAACATCGGCACCTGAGTACTATCGGGTAGTAGAGTATACTGGATCAGGGATCCCGCATGGCCAGAGCACTAGGATTAGGGATAGCCCATTATTACAGTTTGAGGACGACTCGGGTGAATACCAAAGACTGGGCAGTTTAATTATGGTGACCTATTGCCGTTTAGAAAAATTGACTGGGATTTGATGGATCGCCTAGGGGCAAGGGCAAGGATTGAGCAGCTGTTAGGACCGAGGTTCAGAAGGGTATTAGACTGCGATGCAAGGCAGTATAAGGAGATCACCTTGGAGTTTCACTCCACTTTTGAATTCAAACAGGGGAAATTCGATGAGAAGGAGGCAGTTTTCTTCGCCCTGGGCAGGAAATCTTACGAGATGACCATACCTCAGTTTGCAGTAGCCCTACAATTCTATACTCAAGAAGAAGTTGAAACCGATGAGTTCAGGACCAGTCTGCAGGGAGTATACAAGAAACCCCACCCACATGCTGTCCCGGTGAGAGAACTGGCTAGATTCTGGGGGACTATTTCTCGGGTTCCCTATTCAAACAACATGGTGGCAAGCGATATCACTGATCCGATCCTTCGATTTATTCACAAAATACTCGCAGCCACTCTTGTGGGTAGAGGTCAGGGCGATAACAAGGTAAACCAGATCAGTTTATTTTGTTTGATGTGTATGGTAGAGGGAAGAAACGCCAACCTGGCGACTATTTTTGCATTGTCAATGAGGAGACCATGGAGAGGCGGTAGGGGGGCAAGGATCTACTGTGGTCCTTATGTGACATGGTTAGCCGAGAGTTTAGGGGTGTTTGACAGGTACCGGCTGAGCGGATGAGGCAGGGTCCTGCGCCATGTGTTATGAGAGTTTCTGATTTGCAGGCTTCGGGTATTCTGACATATTCCGACCCGCCAACATGGGCAAGTATTAGTGAGGGTCCACAGATTCCACCTCCGGCAGGTACACCAGCAGAGGCAGCTATGCAGAGCTCTATACCTCCACGATATCAGGTTCCACAGAGGACCCGCCAGTATAGGCCAGCACCTCAGTACCCTACTAGACAGCCACCACCCGATCAGATCACACTAGAGACTCTTTATGAGCGGATGGACACTGGGTTCGCTCAGATGGATCTTGGGTTTGCCAGGATGGATGCGGGCTTTGTTCGCCAGGATCGTAGGCAGGATATGCAGGATAATGCGATTCGACATATGATGGGACAGATGAACATACCTGTCCCAGATTTTTTTCAGCCTGCTGCCATCTTGAGTCAGTTTCCGATGCCCGGATTTTATAATCCGACTGGTCAGGGTAGTTCGCATCGGGAGGCCTCAGGATCAGGTCACGGTGGCTATGCAGACATGGAGCCAGAGTTCCCAATTCTTGGTGAAGACGAAGAGGATGAAGAGGAAGATGAGGAGTGAAGAGACAGAGCGTGTGGATGCAGCTTAAGTTTACTTCACATCTTAGTATTTTTTTTTATCTTTTATGCTGTTTTTATCCTTTCCTAATGGTCTGTACTTTAAACTATGGTTGGTTGGGATTTGGGTTGGTTGTTTGGTTTTGTGGTTGAACTTTGACCTGTTACACTCTTATCGTTTATTATCCTTGTTGGTATTAGCTGTTTGATGATACCAGTTTTGCTGAGCAGTTTGGAGTAGAGAGCACATGTGGAATTGACTGGCACACTGACAGTCTCACATATTCAGCTAAGTCGTTTCCACTTGCATTCATAAATTATTTACAAGATTTAGTTTTCTTTATCTTCAGTAGGTAGTTTGTCAGTTTCTGTTTTCCATCTTTGCATTGAGGACGATGCAAGATTCAGTGTGGGGATGGGAAATATGAGTCATAGTTGTTGCTTTGGTTTTTAGTTTAGTAGTTTAAAAAAAAAAAAATAAAAAAAAAAAAAATAAAAAAAAAATAAAAAAAAAAAATAAAAGAAAAAAATTTTGGTAATATATATTGTTTCTTGAAAGAAGCTTTTTGCATCTAAATGGAAGATGATATAATTACCGGATTTCGTGATCTCTAAAAAGTTAAAACAATCTTGTTTTCTAAAAAAAAAAAAAAAAAAAAAACACAAAAGTGATATGTGATTAGGATGTGTTGGTAGGCCAAACCGGCTTTGAAAAATCCCCTTAAGTGTTTAATTAATGACACCTTAAGAAACACTTAGAAATCTCGTGGGTTATCATCTTGGGAGTATACGGTAAGGCTGAAAACTGCTAATATAGTGAAAAAGGGCCATTGAAAGTCCACCCTAGGATTGTGCAATTGGTGAAACATGAAAGCAACACGAAAAAAAAAAAAAAAAAAAAATTTGACAAAGCCTATGGTGTTGCTCAAGGGGATGGTGACTCAGTGGGAAACAGCCCTCTAGGTGGAGTCTTATAAAAAATATATATATATAAAAAAAAAAAAAAAAAAAAAAAAAAAAAAAAAAAATAAAATAAAATAAATAACAAAAGCATTTTCGGGTCTATGTTGTTGTTCATTGGGATAGTGACTCAGCGGATAACAGCCTCTAGGACGAGATGTGAAAATCTAATAAAATAGATTGCTCATGAGAATCCATTATTCGTTCCAGGTTGGTATTTAAACCTGGAGGGGTGTGTACAGAAAATGGTAGGGCAGTCCCTGTACCTTATAAGCTTGAGGTGGGACTAGGTTGAGTCGTGTGCATCCAAGTGTGAGACCCATAGATTTTAAAATCAACGAACTTGAACATAAAACTTTACACGAAAGGGGGTTTGATGAGTCGGTGGTTGGGTTTAGGTGGATTACAATACTGGCAATCGTAGTCACATCCTTTATGTGTTTATTTATCTATATTGTTTGATGTTTGACTTTATAGAGAACTTGCCTTTCCGGTTATGATTCCATTGCAAATTAGCTATTTTTCGAGGACGAAAAAAGGATAAGTGTGGGGATATTTGATGTATTGCAAAATACATCGGTTATTCATGCATATTTTGTTTAGTTTTTATTTGTTTAGCGTCGTTTTCCTTTAGAATAGATAAACTTTTGTTTTATTTTATTTTGCAGGCCTCGTGGGTTAAAAAGAGCCTAAGTAAACGGAAATACAAGAAGAAACGAGTCCCGAATCGGTACGCGAGATCACAAGCTGAAAGGAAGTCAAAGTCTGAATCTAGGAGCAGCTGGCTGGGCGCGACCCATTTGCCAGATCCTCTCGCGGCCCGCGAGAGAGTGTGCGAAAAGTGTATATTTGCTTTAACAAGGTGGCGGGTGGCGACCGGATTTGTAAAGCCTCTCGCGCCCCGCGAGAGGCCCGTATCTGCAGAAAGGTCGTATTTAACCTACTTAAGCCCTCTTGAAGAAGGAGGAAGAACCCTAATTACGAAAGAGGCAGATCTTGGACGATTGGGAGAGGACAAATCGAGTCATTTTGAAGCATTCGGAGCATCCGGATCGAAGATTGAAGGCAAGGAAGCATTCGGGTCGACCTTGTGACGTTCGGGTGTCTTTACTTTCATTCTCTTTTCGTCTTAGATGTTTCGTTTCATTGTTTCAACTTTACTCTTGATTGAAACTGCAATTATGAGCGGCTAGACACTTTGTTACTACCTAGATTGGATGATTGATTGTTAAAGTTATGATTTTTTATGGGATTCTTATGAAAACCTTGGTAGTCTTTGAATTGTAAGAATAGTTGGCTCTTTAATTGAATGCATATGAGTATTTGAATGGGTTTGGTTGTTGTTTATTTGCTTTACATAACTCTTGGTGACGGTCTTTATCACGTAATAGAGTTGTGTTAGGTCTTGAGTTTTGGTGATTGTCTATGTCACATAATAAATTTAGGATCTTTAATGTTGAAGGTACAATAGACTTTAAAAGCAATTAATCGGTAATCCTACTAATTCAAGTGTTTTGCTAATCTCATAATCTGTGAGGTGCGAGTTTATTGGTAGATCTAAGTCATTAAGCTGCAAGGCAGGAGCTTCTGTGAGGGAGTGGCCCTTTTGACTAATGTCTAGCAAGTTCAATTAATAGAGTTCAACTTACTTTGATTTAGATCCCGTGAAGGAGTGAATCACATAGGTACTTTCATAGACCCATTAGACATCTCGTGAGAGTGAGTCTAGCAACCGGTAGTTACACTAATCTTAGGATGTCACTTTAGTACTCTTGAGAGTGATTAGGAGGCTTTAGGCGTCCAAAAAGGTGAGAACTTTAAGATTCCGGTTCCCCAAAGTTTATAATTTCCCAAACCAATCATCTCTAAACAAAATCAGGATTCCAATCTAGGTAGTGCCTTTCTATCATCCAAGTTAAGTTGTTCTTAATTCGTGCCTTTAGTTATTTCTAGTTTTCAATTACTTGTCTTTTGTAGGAATTGTTAGACAACCCCCCTTTTTCAAGAACAAAACAAACAGTCCGTGTCTTTTTTTAGACTAGATCGAGTTAATTATTGCAATACATTAGAGTCTTGTGGATTCGATATCCGGACTTACTTTAACTATACTAGAGTCGACCGGTACACTTGCCGGTTAGTAGTTTAGTGTCATTTAGTAAGTCTAGAGTATTACTTAGTGTCTAGAATAGGGTTAATTTAAGTCGTTTGTACTAAATTACTTTCTCCACATCAGGCATCAACTCTATACAGTACTTGTGAGGTACTTTGGCCATATGATAAGAGGCGTATGGATTGATCCTAGGATATTGATGTTACATTTGTGGATGGTTGTGTGTATGCCAACACCCTATCGCACTATATTCGGTACATAGGTCTGCAGCCTATGTAGCCCTACTGATATGGTTTTATGTTTTAGCTCATGGGTATCATCCGCATGATACGACTTACTTTAGTGACTTGTTATACTCTGTGTCGTGTCATTTTATTCTTATGATCTTGTTATATTTGTTATTGTTATTACTTGTGCCTTTATCCGTTCACTGGGCATTTGGCTCAGCCGTAATCTTTGTTCGCGGCAGCTTCACAAGGTACTCAGGGTGGGACTTGAAGAGAGAAGAATTAAGCTCTAGGACTTTTGGGCGAAGAATGTTAGCCGAAGAATGTTAGCCATTTTTGTAGAGCATGCTAGATATTTGATTTTGGCAGATTTAAAACAATATGTAATAAATGTTTAACCCTAGGGCTCTTTAACTCTTTTTTTTATGATGTACCCGTCGTAACTTTTTATATTATGGAATCATGTCTTATGTTTTGATTACTATGATAGTGACACGTCAGTCATATTCAGGTTGGGGTGTTACAATAAATGAAAGAATGCAAGTCTTGCAAGCAAATGAATAGGAGGTGCACGACCATGTTGTCGTTAGCTCAACTGTATGCAGTTTAGCTAACCCGAAGGATGCATGCAGGGTCAGTCTTTGAGACTGACAGGGACCCTTGTAGCATATCGTAGGTGACTTGGTCAGCTTAGTGCACAATGCTCGTGGTCTATATATAGACCACAGGCCCAGCATCAGCTTCGTGCACAATCTTCGGGGTATTGCACATTGGTCCGTAAGAAAGTGAAAGATAATGATAAAAGTACGAAATGATCGAATGCGTACAATAATGAATGAAAGAAAGTATTACCTTGATGTACGTACGACGTGTGATCACATACCAAAATAAAGGAAGTATTTTACAATAAAGGATATTTTCACATATCTATACAAGGTATTTCAATACTTTTAAGAGTAGAACTTACTTAGCAACGCTGACTTTTATACATTTTCAGCTGGCAGGTGAATATTGCTGAGGATGTCACAAGGGGGAAGCTACTCGGCGGGACAAGACTGACATCCATTCGTATTTTGATGCTATTGTTGTTTTGTAATACAATTAAACAATTCTTTTGAAACTAATGATCAACGTTGTATTGCTTAACAACAGTAACTATAATGATTTATGAATGGCTTTTGTTAAATGAAATTCCACTACGTATTTTATGAATTATGTAATGTTTTATGTTATAATGCGATGATTGTCCAACAGTGAGGTCTACGGGAACAGGGCCTTACAAGTTGGTGTTAGAGCTAAAGTTGAAGGGAGTTGGGTAAACAATTTTGAAAAACCTAAACTTAAACTGAAAATGGGACGAATGGAGGGATGTCAGCCCGAGTAGCTACGTGCCATTAGGTATTTCTTTTCTTAAAGTTAACCAATATTATGTGCATATGCTATTACACTTATGTGTTCTTAGTAGGTTTAGATACTGATGTAGTCAGGATAGGAAATGCTTGGGGTGTGGAGATTAAAGTAAGTGGCTAATCACAACTGGCCACTATAATTAGGGACTTACTATACTTAACATAAACTGAGCTATTCCTGGAATGACCATGTTAGTATTTGAATCTTATAGCATTTAGAGGATGGCAGGACGGAAATCTTCGAAGGCTTCTAGGGGCAGAGGTCGTGGTGGACGTGGTGCTGGGCCACGTGTTACCAGAAGTGGTGCTAAGGCTACAGAGACAGCTCACGAGAACCCTGAAGTTCATGGTCGGAGTGAGGAGAATGAGAATGCTAGTTTGAACGCCTCAGCTATGGAGGCGATTGCTGATGAGGTGCACTGGGTCATGCAGACAGTCTTACTGTCTGTGGTGACCGAAGTTATCAGGGAAGTGAGGAGTGAAGAGAGAAATGAGAAGGAGGATAACAAAGGATCAATAGGGAAGGAGAGAAAGAGAGACGAGGAATAGCCTGAGTCTGATATGTTGTCCAGTGATGAGGAGGATGCTTCTGTTGGGGTGACGACTAAGGTGTGTGGTTATGGGGCATTACAATAGTGTAAGCCCCCGACCTTCGATGGCAACAGTAATGCTGCTGCTGCACACTGCTGGGTGAGGGAGATGGAAGCGGTGCTGGATTAGTGAGTGTCGCGAAGACAAGAAGGTGAAGTTTGCTACTCACTCTTTTGTTGACACAACGTTGTGTTGGTGGGACAATATTGTACAAGCTGAGGGTGTGAGAGCCATCGGGAAGATGCGATGGAGAGAGTTAAAGAAGTTGGTGATCAAGGAATTCTGTCCTCACCGGGAACTCGACAAGATCAAGAGGGAGTTCTTACAGCTTGAGGCGGGAACCATGACCCACGAGCAATACACCACCAAATTTAATGAAATGGCGAGGCTGGTGCCGGATCAGGTGACGCCGTTATCGAGGAAGGTCAAGAGGTACATCCAGGGATTGCCGACTGACATTTGTAGGCATTTGATCACTGCTCAGCCAGGTACCTTACGATCGGTTGTAGACCTGGCGGGTAGGTTGTATGATGAGCGGGAGGAGACGGTGGTGGAGGTGAAGGAGACAAGTGTTGGTGATAAGAACTGGAATGGGAAGAGGTTTGGACGTGGTGGTTTCGTTCCAAACAAGAAAAAGATGAAGGTGGATGATCGTAAGGCGTCATCGAGCTCAGAGCTTAGGAAGTGCGGTAAATATGGAAGGGACCATATTGGTGAGTGTAGGTTGGGATTTGAATGTATACTTCAAGTGTGGCAAGCCTGGCCGCATTGCTAGAGATTGCAGGGTGCCGAGGTGTTATAGCTATGGCGAGGAGGGCCACATGAGTAAGGACTGCAAGAAGCCGAGGGCGGAAAGTTCTGGGGCAAAGAAGAAGACAAAAGAAGGAGAACAGAGTGCGAGTGCTAGAGCTTTCACGATGACCAGGGAGGAAGCTAGAGTGGACCCCGATGTTGTGTCAGGTATGTTTCTAGTAACCCAAACTTGTGCCTCTGTATTATTTGATTCTAGTGCTAGTAGGAGTTTTATTTATACTACTTTCTGTGATAAGTTATCTGCTAGTAGTAGAAGTATTAGTGAGCCATTCGATATAGAAATTGCCATTGGTAAGTCCACTAGAATTACTGATATGATAGGGGACTGTACCATAGAACTAGAAGATCATAGGTTTTCTGCCAATTTACATGTGATGCCCCTAGGTGGATTCGATGTATTACTAGGGATGGATTGGTTAGCAACCTATGAGGCGAACATCCTGTGTCGCAAGAAGATGATTTCACTAGTTGCGCCCGATGGAAGTTCGATGACGGTTTACAATGACCGCGTTACTATGGTTCTGAAGGTGATTTCGATGGCGGTGGCGTGCAAGTACATGAGACATGGATGTAGTGCCTACATGGCCTACGTAAAGGATGTGGATGCGTCAGTACCATAGTTGTCCGATGTACCAGTGGTATGTGACTTTCCTGACGTGTTTCCAGAAGACTTACCAGGTGCGCCGTCGGATTGTGAGATTGAGTTTCAGATTAATCTGGTACCCGGTGCTCAACCCGTTGCGAAAGCACCATATCGATTAGCTCCTACTGAGATGAAGGAACTCATGGATCAACTGCATGAGTTGATGGATAAAGGGTTCATTCGATCGAGCATCTCTCCTTGGGGTGCTCCGGTCTTGTTTGTAAAGAAAAAGGATGGTAGTATGCGGATGTGCATCGACTACCGAGAGCTAAACAAGTTGACGGTGAAGAATCGGTATCCGTACCGAGGATTGATGACTTGTTTGATCAACTGCAAGGTGCCAGTTGGATCTCAAGGATAGATCTTCGATCTGGTTACCATCGGTTAAAGGTAAAGGAGCAAGATATCCCTAAGACAGCTTTTTTTACGTGTTATGGACACTACGAGTTTCTAGTCATGTCCTTTGGCTTGACCAACACGCCAGCTGCCTTATGGATTTGATGAATCGATTGTGTCGACCCATATTGGATAAATCAGTGATCGTATTTATTGATGATATCCTGATTTATTCAAAGAGCGAGGAAGAACATGCTGGTCATATTCGGGAAGTACTAGAAACACTTAGAAGAGAGAAGTTGTATGCCAAATTCTCTAAGTGTGCTTTCTGGTTGCGCGAGTTTCAATTTCTGGGTCACGTGGTGAATGCTGAAGGAATTATGGTGGACCCGGCAAAGGTTGAGGCGGTGACGCAATGGAAGTCTCCAAAGACGCCATCCGAGATCCGTAGTTTCTTGGGCTTGGCGGGTTATTACAGGAGGTTCATCCAAGACTTTTCTAAGATGACCTCACCTTTGACTAAATTGACTCGTAAGGATGTGAAATTTGTGTGGGGTCGAGAACAGGAGTGTGCTTATGAGGAGTTAAAGACCAGATTGACTCAAGCTCATGTCTTGACGTTACCTGAAGGGAGTGAAGACTTAGTGGTATATTCAGATGCGTCTTATTCAGGATTAGGTTGCGTGCTGATGCAACGTGGAAGATTGATTGCCTATGCATCCCGACAGCTGAAAACCCACGAAGTCAACTATCCTACTCATGACTTAGAGCTTGTGGCGGTGGTCTTCGCATTGAAGATTTGGAGGCACTACCTGTACAGGACGAAGTGCATAATCTTCACGGATCACAATAGCTTAAAGTATTTCTTTGAGCAAAAGGATCTCAACATGAGACAAAAAGATGATTAGATCTCATCAAGGATTATGACTGTGAGATCCATTACCATCCGGGCAAGGCCAATGTTGTAGCCGATGCCCTTAGCCGAAAGGAGAGACCCGAGCCGACTCGAGTGAAAGCGTATCAGTTGGTTATGACCGATGATATGATGAGCCAAGTGAAGGAATTTCAAGATGAGGTGTTGAAATAAGATCACCTCAACTCTGAAAGAATAAGAGTTCTAGTCACGGAGTTGGGAGAAAACACTCACGGGGTAAGAACCCGCTTTGGGCGGATGTGGATTCCTTGATACGGAGATCTAAGGGGAAAATTATGGATGAAGCTCATAAGACTCGATACTCGATTCATCCCGGTGCCACGAGATGTACCAGGATATGAAGAAAGATTATTGGTAGTCGGAAATGAAGCCCGATGTAGTAGAGTACGTGAGCAAGTGCCTTACTTGTTTGCAAGTGAAGGCGGAACATCAGAAGCCATATGGGAAGATCCAACCGTTGGATATACCCAAGTGGAAGTGGGAGCACATCACCATGGATTTTATACTAAGCTACCTCGTACGGCGAGGGGGTACGATATCATATGGGTGATAGTTGATCGTCTGACAAAGAGTGCTCACTTCCAGCCGATCCACGAGACGTATTCATCCGACAGACTGGCGGGTATGTTCATCAAGGATATTGTAGCTCGTCATAGTGTGTCGATGTCTATCGTGTAGATCGTGACACCCGATTCACGTCGAAGTTTTAGAAGAGGTTCCATAATGCGATGGGGGCGAGGCTACACATTAGCATGGATTATCACCCTCAGACGGATGGCCAGTCTGAGAGGTTGATCGAGACACTCGAGGATATGCTTTGAGCATGCGTGATCAATTTCGGAGGAAGTTAGGACGATCACTTACCGTTAGCAGAATTCTCGTAAAATAACAGTTATCATGCCAGCATTGGCATGCCACCTTACGAGATGCTATACGGTAGAAGGTGTAGAACACCCGTATGTTGGGGTGATATTAGATAGAAAGAGTTAGGAAGCCTTGAGGTGATCGAGGCTACGACTGAGAAGTTAGAGAAGATCAAGGCTTTCATGAAAGCGGCGAAAGATCGACAAAAGTCGTACGCCAACAAGAGGCGTAGACCGACCGAATTCGAGGTAGGCGACCGAGTTACGTTGAAGGTCTCACCCTTGAAGGGGATTATCCAGTTCAGGAAGCGAGGTAAGCTAAGCCCGAGATATATAGGACCTTTCCGAATCATCGCACGAGTAGGAGAAGAGGCTTATCGGTTAGGATTGCCGGATGAGTTAAGTGGAATTCATCCTACATTCCATGTATATCATCTGAGGAAGTGTTTAGCTGATAAAGACATGGTTGTACCACTGGATGATATTAAAGTGAATGAACGGCTCAATTATGTAGAGCAACCAGTGGCAATCATCGATCGAAAAGAGAAGAGACTGCGAAATAAAGTGGTTCCACTGGTGCGTGTGCAGTGGAAACACCGAAAGGGTTCAGAGTCTACGTGGGAGACCGAAGAAGAGATGAGGCAGCATTACCCACAGTTATTCGAAGAATGACAGGTTTCAAGGACGAAACCTCTTTAAGGGGGGTAGACTTGTTACGCCCGAAATTTTGTTATAATAAAAGAAAAAGGAAATAAATATGGAAAAGAAAAATAAAGTATTTTGAAGGAAAGGAAAAACAACCAAAAATGGAGGGGGCTTTGTGTAAAAGTACAAAAGTCAAATTATTATTATATATTGTTGGCATGGCCGCCCATACAAGCCAATCCCATCTGCTTTTGTCAACCAAAAAGAGCAGAAGAAGAGAAGAAAGCTGAATTCTTCGGTTCTAGAGAGAGAGTGGAGCTTTTGTTGGCTAGGTAAGTATTTTGGGTTCGACCATGAAATCGAAAGTATGTATTCTTATGTGTTCGGGTTTGTGTGTTTTGGTGTTGCTTGGGTTGTTTTAGGTGCTTGAACTCGTGAACAAACAAGTTTGGGAGAGTGGTGCTTGTTTGCTACATAAGGTGAGTTCTAGACCCTATAATCTTACATGTTATAACACTTTTTAGGGCTGAAATGTATTAAAATGGTTTTAAATTTACTATGTATGTATACTCGTATGTTTTATGCTTATATTATGATGATTTATGGTTGTTATGTGGTATTCATGCTTAGAAAAGTTTTCATAAGCTTAGAATAAGAGAATATGATGATTGGGACTGAAAATGTGTTAGAAACATGCCACACAGGTTGGTCATGCGTCTAAACAAGGCCCATGCACCTAAAATTTCCTTAGAAAAAGTTCTAAGTAGGGTCATGCACCCAAATAGGGTTCATGCACCCAAACAGTACCTCATGCGCCCAGATTAGGCCTTAGAAATTCTAAGTGTGAGTCCATGCGCCTGAACAGTAGCTCAAGCGCCTAAGTCTTAGGATCAGGCGCCTAAGTATACCCCATACGCCCAAATAGTGCCCATGCGCCCGGAATGGCTCATGCGCCTAAGTGTTGAAATGCCAAAGTATTCTCATACGTCCGCATAGTTGAAAAACGCCTAAGCAGTGTTCATGCGCCAGCATAGTGCTCATGTGCCCAGAACACTTAGTTTATTTTCTAAAATTTTGAGAAAAACAGAATGGTTAGGGTTTGAACCTAAATTGACTTTAGGGTTTTAAATTGTTATTCTTATGCATAGTTATAAGCTGTTCTTATGTTCGATAATAATTATTATTCGATGACTTTACGTGGTGTGTTTGTGATCGTATACGTAAAGTATTATCATTAATAAAAGTGAAAGATTAATAGTAAAGAAAAGTGGAACATAAATGAAAGAATGCAAGTCTTGCAAGCAAATGAATAGGAGGTGCAGGACCATGTTGTCGTTAGCTCAACTGTATGCGGTTTAGCTAACCCGAAGGATGCATGCAGGGTCAGTCTTTGAGACTGACAGGGACCCTTGTAGCATATCGTAGGTGACTTGGTCAGCTTAGTGCACAATGTTCGTGGTCTATTTATAGAACATAGGCCCAGCATCAGCTTCGTGCACAATGTTCGGGGTTTTGCACATTGGTCCGTAAGAAAGTGAAAGATAATGATAAAAGTATGAAAACGAATGCGTACAGTAATGAATGAAAGAAAGTATTACCTGGATGTACGTACGATGTGTGATCACATACCAAAATAAAGGAAGTATTTTACAATAAAGGATATTTTCACATATCTATACAAGGTATTTTAATACTTTTAAAACTAGAACTCACTCAGCAACGCTGACTTTTATACATTTTCAGTTGGCAGGCAAATATTGCTGAGGATGGCACGAGGGGGAAGCTACTTAGCAGGACAAGACTGACATCCATTCATATTTTGATGCTATTGTTGTTTTGTAACGCAATTGAACAATTCTTTTGAAACTGATGATCAACGTTGTACTGCTTAACAACAATAACTATAATGATTTGTGAATGGCTTTTGTTAAATGAAATTCTGCTGCGTATGTTATGAATTATGTAATGTTTTATGTAATAATACGATGATTTTCAACTGTGAGGTCTCCAGGAACGGGGCCTTAGAATTAGTTTCAAAAATGACTAGTTCTTGCTTTGTTCAAACTCAACTAATGTAATGGAAATACAATGAAGAACAAAGATAATAAACACAATAAACGAGCATACAATGGTTTATATGACCGATACGAATAATGAAGTTATTCAATAAGGAGAATGAAAGTATATTTCTATACACACACACACACACACACACATATATATATGTATATATATTTGTATATATGTATATATATATATATGTATATATATATATATGTATATATATATATATAATAAGAACTCACTCACCAACACCGACTTTGTAAGCATATAATTAGCAGGTAGTGATGAGTACTGAGGATGGCATGGGAGTTAGAGATACTTGGCATTTGGGGATTGACATTCTTAATTGTATAAATTGATGTTTTAATTTTAATTGAGCTGTTAATGTTTTTATTAGAGAACAATATTGAAATTTCACAAGTACTTTTATGAATGTAATGAATGACCTAAGTTTCCCGTTGTAAAGTTTTATATAAAATGTATTACATTATGTTTCATCTGGGTGCCACCAAGATGCGTCCTAATCTTAAGAAAGATTACTGGTGGTCAGGATTGTGGAGAGATGTAGTGGACTACGTAAGTGCCCGACTTGCTTACAAGTGAAGCATGAACATTATAAATTATATAGGAGAATCCAACATCTGGATATTACTAAATGGAAATGGGTGTAAATAAAGATGGATTTTATTACAAAGCTATCCCGTACAACCATAGGTTTGATGCAATATAGGTTGTGGTGGATTAACTGATGAAGAGTGCATATGTTTTACTTATTTAGGAGACATTCTTGTTTGAAAGATGGGTAGTACTGTTCATGAAGGATATTTTTGAATGAAATGGTACATGTGGAACACAAGCCTTTCTGGGTGGTTTAGATTTGATGCATTTTGTATCTTTTTTGCTTGAAAGTGCATAGAAAAGATCCCCCAACAAACGGGTTATAAAGTCTACTTCCGGTGTCTATTGTTTGTGATAGAGACACTTTGTTTTCATCTAAGTTTTGGACAAGATTTTATGAATCTATGGGGATGAGGTTGCATATTAGCATATATTTTCCTCCCTCAAACAAATGGACATAAGCAGGAACTATTCAGACATTGGAAGACATGCTTCAAACATTCATTATTAATTTTGGTGGGTGTTAGGATGAACACTTGCCATGAGCAAAAATTATCTTACAACATCAGCTATCACGCCAGTATCGGTAAGCCACCATTTGAGATGCTACACAGAAGGAAGTGCAGAACCTTGATCTGTTAGGGTGATATTGGGGCAAAAGGATTTAGGAAGTAAAGTTATTAAGGCTACGTCAGAAAAGTTAAAAAATATTAAAGCTTTCATGAAGGTGGTAAACACAGGCAAAAGTCTTATGCTGATAAACGACGAATATCAATTGAGTTCCAAGTCCATGATAGAGTGTTGTTAATGGTGTCCTTGTTGAAAAGGATCATTCATTTTCAAAAAAAGAGAAAAGTTAAGTCTGAGATACACTGAGCCTTTTAGAATTGCTGCAAAAGTAGGGGAAGTAGCATATAAATTAGAACTTCATGATGAGTTACATGGAATCATCCTACATTCCATGTATTCCACTTATGTAAGTGTATAGTAGAAATTGATGTAGTCATCCCTCTTACAGACATTGAGATAGATGAAAGGTTGAATTATATGGAATAGCCTGTCGCCATCCTAGATTGAATATAGAAGTAGTTGCAAAATGAAGTGGTTAGCCAAGTGAAAGTTCATTGAAAGTCCCATCCCAGGGGTTTAGTTAACTGTGATCAATGGCGCTGACAGGTGTTAATATAAATTTCATAAAACAACTAGGTTCTTTCTTTGTGCAAGGTCTTGTAATGAAAAAGCTATATAATGAATGGAATGAAGATAACGAACCCGATAAACGAGGGAAAAGACCTAAAATTTGTTTTGCTTTTCTCTACTCAATCAATATTGAACGACTCCATTGTTTGTTTTATGTTTTTGTTATAGATCTGATAGACATTTCACTATATAGCCTACAAAGTAACATTCATGGGATTTTTAATCAAAATTTTATTTTGAGTCATTTGTATGCAACAATTTAAACATCATAAAGATTTGAAATATTATGTTTATGTTTGATAAAGACTTCATAAGATGTCATTTTTAGAAGTTTATTTGTCACACCCTCGCTAGAAGTGGAAACACGAGGATACGACGAACGGGACTGTCATAACACATTGGGGGTCTAAGAGAATCACTAAAGGTATTCTCCGTAAATGGCTCATGACGTCGCTCGACACATAGGTACACGTGTCAAGTACAGTCAATTCCAAAATATCATACCATAAATGTGTAAATAATCCGAAGTTTCCATTTAGAAACAAAGAATTACAAGTACTAAAACAATCCCAAGTACAAATTTAACAAATTACAATTCAACAAAACAACCAAGTCCAAACAAGTCTAAAAAGTCCCATGAAATGTTATTGCTCCTAAAGGAGCGGTCTTGTCTAAAGTCCACAGCCAAGCACCTAAGCCTCATTACCTGAAAAGACATGCTCATAAATGTCAACATAGGTTGGTGAATTTACAGGTTTATAAGTACAAAAGACGTCGCCGTGAAAGTAGTAAATAAAATAAGTGTATGGGTAAGAGAGCATAGTAGTCATAGAATTTCATAAAAGTCCATTTATGAGTTCAGTCCAATAACTGGATTATATTCACCTAAGGGCTCGCACAAGGCCAAGTCAGTCTTAGCTAGCATACCAACGACAGGGGTGGGGTGTCAACCCGTTAGTACTAATAATACCACTCCATGATAGTCCAGTCCAAGTACAGCACAGTTCAGTCCAAGTACAGCCCAGTTCAGTCCAAGTACAGTCCAAGTACAGTACACATTTGTAAAAGAAATCTAGACTCGGTCCTATGACTCAAACCACACATAAGTTCTTTAAATCACGGCATTGAACAAAACATTAAGCAAACTTTTCCCCCAAGAAAACATAATCACGTCAAGCAAAGTCCTAAAGTCCACAGTAAGAATGTCATATCACTATAGAACACAAACACCAAACAGATTACTAAAGGCCAAGTTGACCTAGTTGGGTGTAGCCCTCAAAGTCCAGTCAGTAAAAATCTATTTTTAAGTCCATTGTTAATATTAGTGTCTCAAGTCCCGTCTCATCATTATGTTCAATAACAATGTTTTAGATCGTTAACTTCTCTTGATGAAACCTTTACCAACCCATTATTAATAAGTTATATATTTTAATTATTTAAAACCCTATACACCTTATTATGTCTAATTGGTAGACTTTAGGTAAAGTCTACAAGTGTTCAACTTTTTTTGTGTTTTAATGTAATTTTTATGTTCTTACATTTTGTAAATGTTTAATCCAGTCCAAGGTAGATAATCCTCATGTTAAATTTAATCTGGCGAATGTTCCACCGTCACTAGCCATAAGGCCCGTTAGGCCATACCAGGCCAATACTATATAATTCAAGTTCTTAACATGATTACATGTGTTTAAAGTACTAATCACAATTCAAGTCAACGTTTAATCAAAGTCAAAGGTCAACGCACCTGTTTTGATGACAGATGTCTCAACTCCACATCTATGGGCTCGTTACTTGCTTGGCATCACAAGCTTGAGCTTCCTTCCACCAAAGTTTTTCAAATTTCTTATCAAGAATATAGGACTTAATTTTAAAAGTATGTCAGATATAATGTTTCATTGTGACTCCTGCTCTATCAAAGCGATAAACTGTAATTTGATCAATATATGTTTACTGCTACCGACCCATTACAATTAATTTATTCAAATGTATAGGGATTTATCCAAAGCTTCATTGATGGATTTGTTTATTACCTAATCTTTCTTGACTATTTCTCAAATACATATGGCCATACCATATGAATCGTAAATTTGATATTTCTAAAGTTAAAAGATTCTTTTAAACACCATTAAATGTCATCTTCATTGATAATGAGTGTGAGAACATAGAATTATAGTCCTACCTTCACCCACAAGGAATCTCACTTTATCACCCCATAACAAAATGGTATAACAAATGATTTTACCAACATGTTATTGAAACATGACTTGCTATTCTTCATCATCCTAACCTCCCACTCTTGTTTTGGTCCCATGCATTTCAAACTACAGTCTACATGATCAAAAGACTCCCAACACCCATACTTGGTTCCAAGTCTCCATACCATGGTTTATATAACTCACCACCCTTTAGGTCCAAGCTTAAACCATTTGGTTGTTTACGCTTTCCTTGATTAAAACCCTACACCACTTCCAAATTACAACTATTTTCATCTCGTTGCATTTTTATTGGATATTCATCATCCAAATCCACCTACAAATACTATGACATCATATCTCATCGATTGTTTTACTCAAGACATACAGAATTTGTCGAAGACATTTACCCTGACAAACAAAGTTCCACTTCATCAGGCCATAATCCATCACCACCCTTACCTACGGTTGACTTCCTTCCTCATAAAAACCCTTTTATACCTTCTACTTCTTCCAAACTACAAACCTTCAACTCCTTCAAATCTAAAACGTGCTCATTATGTTCCTATGCAACAAAACGCTTTCCATTCAAGCCTACGTACACCCTAAACCCATTGGCATAGACCCCGCACCAACCACATCATTATCTATCCCACATTATTCAAGTGTATAACTCTCCACACCCGACCATTAGCCTACTGCTACCACCCACGCCTCCTCGTTAATATCTACTACCTCCACTTCCAATAATGATCATTTTTATGCGAAACTCACTCGCCGTTTAATATAAAATGGTCTCAAGTTGACATTTAATTTGCATTTCTAACTCGTTACAAAGGGAGAACAATACCTTAGAAAATCAAGCAAAGGAAGAACAATATATACCTTAGAACAATGCCGGCGACTTTCGGTGGTCGGGGAGGTGTCGGGGAGGGGAACGGTGGTCGGGTGGTCGTCGTGCGCGCGGGGAGGTGTTGGGGAGGCGCCGGAAGAAGAGGGGAACGGTGGTCGGGTGGTCGGGTGTTTGGGAATTTTGTGTGGAGGGAATTTTGTTTCTGTCGCGCGCAGGGGAGGAGAAAGAAGCTGATATTTGGGGTTATTGGCAATAGCGGCGATTTGTACGGAATTTTGTGGACCGTCAGATCTGCAGTTGATCGACGTTCGAAATTGACCGTACGGATTGCAGGGTATTAGCGGCGACAGGTCGCCCCCATAGGCGTCGCCGCTATTTCCTGTCGCCGCTATTTCCTGTCGCCGCTAAAGCCTATTTCGCCCCTAAAAATGTCGCCCCTAAAGACCTGTTTTCTTGTAGTGTTTGTACTACGATTTTGATGCTGATATAGGTGTTTTAAAATAAGTTTTTAGTAGGGTTTTATAATAACTAGTTATTTAACTCGCCGTGCGTTGCTGCGGTGGCGAGCGTACGTGTCATGATCAAGTATAAAATATAATCGACTCAACTTGTTTCCGAACTAAATTTACGTAAAATATGGAGTGACACGGTAAAACGTAGAACAACTCAAAACGTACATCAAAATAAGCAAGTGCGGGGAAGCCATAGGCGTCATCATAAAGCATAGATTACATTCGCTCTAACATTATAATACTTGACCTAACTCGTTCCAAACAAAATTTACACATAAAATAAACACGTAGTATTATATAATAACGTTTTTAGACTCGAACCCGGGTCTTATGTATAGTGAAAGAGCTCGCAAGCCAGTAAGCTAGATATTTTTCCTTGTTTCAATTTTGCTATATATAATATATAATATGCAAAAAAATCTCAATTTTGTTATATGTAATATATAATATAAAAAATTAAATAATATAATATGCCAAAAAAATCTCAATTTTATTATATATAATATATAATACAAAAAAAAGTAATCTAAAAATCCCCTATGTCGACCGACATAGGGGAATAATTAGTAATAAAATATGTTCTCTAATTATGCTGCAACCATGACTTAATTAGTGCTTAGCACACGGCGCGCTGGCATTCGGTGTGTTCTTAAATAGTGTAAATTTTGAGATTTTAAATTGAAAGTTTGCTTGTTTATTTCAGAACCAATAATATTTTAAGAATTGTAAAACCTGATGATTATGTGGAATTTAATATATTTGAGATTTATTTTTGAAACACATGTGTCATGTGACATTAACAGCAATTTGTCCACTACATGCACATGTGAATATATACTACATGTGAACATTGTAATACTTTAAAACGAATCACAAGAAAGGACAAAATCAAAGACATAATGAAAGAGAGAAATAAACATCTTTCTTTTTCTAATATGTGTTTATACAGGTTTCAAGGTTCTAAACATAATATTTGTTCCAAAGTGAACAAGCTCCTAAGCCTCCTATACGCATATGTTGGTACGTATTCGTGATCTTTAAGAGAGCGTATATATTAGCTAGGCATGAAACATGAGGATGTTAGTATTATTGTATGTTGCAAGTTCAGGCTGTAGATGATCAGGATAATACTGTAATTGATACACGAATTTGAATTCGACCATTATTAATCATCCTCGTCAATTGCATGAAGCAATAATTCAGAATATAATAATATTTTCGTTCAAGATTCATAGGGATATAAATTAAACGCGCATACAGTAATTAATTGTAGGTTTTCTTTTTTAGTTTTAGCAAGTGTTTTCTTTAAATATACGCCACCATTAGCATTTGTGTCAACAAAATTGGGTATGAACTTTTGACACCGAGTACCGACAGGGTACCATTACCATATCAAACCACTACCGACGAAACAAAAATGTCACCAATACCGATACCGTTACTTGATAATGTCTAATTTCCGTACCGGTGGTAGTGGTACCGGTACCGGTAAATTTTAAAAAGTGCCGATTTGATACCGAGTACTAAATTTAGTTTTTCTTTACTATTTTAATACAATTGAGACATTTTTAATAGATTGAAAAACATCCTTGCCTTCTTCTCATTAGATCAACAATATTTATAGTTACAATAATAACGATATCAACCCTACACTATACAATAATGATAATTACGGTCTAATATACCCCCTTAGTCTTAGCGAGAGGGTAACGAATGCTTAGACTGTGTCTGAACTCTTCAAATAAAACACGCGGTAGACCCTTAGTAAAAATGTCTGCTAGCTGAAAACGAGAAGGCATGTGTAAAACTCGGATGTGACCCCGTTGCACTTTTCCCGGACGAAATGAATGTTAATCTCTATATGTTTGGTTCTTTGATGCTAAATCGGATTGCTTGACATAAAAATGGCACTCACATTATCACAATACACTAATGAGGTACGAGAAGGTGGCCGACCTAATTCAAGTAGCAGGTTGCGAATCCAGTATAGTTCAGCTACAACATTGGCTATGCCTCTGTATTCTACTTCAGCACTGGAAGGAGAAATAGTGGTTTGACGTTTTGAGGACAAATAGATTAGGTTTTCCCCGAGGAAAACACAGTAGCCAGAAGTAGATCTTCGTGTGTCTGGGCACTGGCCCAATCCGTGTCTGTGTAGGATTCTAGATGAGATGGCGAAGTGGGATGTAACTATATGCCCATGCGAATGGTACCTTTGATGTATCTAAGAATACGCTTCAGTGAATTAAAATAATCCGTTCTGGGATCATGCATGTGCATACATACCTGCTGTACCGCATAAGAAATGTATGGCCGAGTGAAAGTAAGAAACTGAAGTGCACTTGCCAAACTGCGATAGGGAGACGGGTCAGAGACAGGTTCACCCACATAAGTACCGAGTTTACCAGTAGTATCAACTGGGGTGTGCACCGGGATGCAGTGAGACATCTTTGCACGATCGAGAATGTCAGAAGCATATCGCTCCTGTGAAAAGAATAACCCTTGATTGTTGTGAGTGACCCATAATAGCAAGAAAATAATGAACATGACCCAAATCTTTCATCTTAAACTCGGCAGTTAACTTGTTGAGAAGATGTTGTTTCAAAGTTGTAAAAGAAGAAGTGTTGATACATCTTTATGTACCTAGTTTATGATCTTAAATGTAAAGTCTTTCATGTCTTACACCGTAATCTGATGTAATGTGATGATTCAATGATATATGAAATGTATTTTGATGTTTATCTGCGATTGATTATATCATATTATCATTGTATTGAATGTGATTCACATGTATGAACTTAATATATAGGTTTACATTTGTTGTACATAGTTCTAAGTCAATAATGACTTAGAAATATGTTCAACTTAGTCATGTGGTTTTTCATGCTAGTGGACCATACTTATGGCCCATATGTATGAATGAACCATACTTATGGACCAGTCGCATGACTGAACCAGGAGACTGGATCAATCGTATGACTGAGACTTAAGATTGATTCAGTCGCACGACTGAACCTTCAGTCGTGCGTATGAGTCAACCGCATGAGTCAGTCGCACGACTGAACCATGCTAATGGTTCAGTCGTAGGAATGAACACTGAAAACCTATAAATACCACATAATTCGTGAAAAAACATAACACTTTGAATACTTTCATACCCTAGCCGTCCAGAGCGTCCTAAGTCGCCCATCCAAGCTCATAGTTTGTTCCTGATCGATTCCAACTCGTTCTTAACGTTTGTTTCATCGTTAGATCGATCAGGTTGTTCGTTCTCACTGATTGGATCGCCAATCAAATAGAATTCCGTACTATTTGATCTGGTCTCATGCAGAATCCATTAGTACTCCGTACAAAAATGGTCCTAACAAGTGGTATCAGAGCCTAGGCTCGTGATTTTACATGGATTCAATTGGTTTTGGTGTTAAGATCAACGTTTTCAATCAAAAGATCCACTTTTTGGCTTCAAAACGTGTTTTTGATGAGTCTATGTGTTAAAGTTTCGATGTTTTACCATACGTTAGGGTTCGTGAAAATTCGTCTTTTTGTGTCAAAGTGTTCAAAAATTCTATTTTTCCCGCACCAGCAGCCTCAGTCGCATGATTAGCTCAATCGCACGATTGAATCCCATTCGCATAGTTCAATCGCACTACTGAACTCATTCACACAGTTCATTCGCACAGTTGAGTTATTCCAGTTGGTTGACCTCAAACGTCCTGTTCATTCACATGACTGAATCCAATCGCACGATTGAAGTCACTCGCATTCTTCAATCGCACGATTGACCCAGTCGTCTGGTTCAATCACATAAGTCAATCTGTCATGTTCTAAGTTTATCAAGTTCAAAGCAATAGAAGATCAGTTTTCTGCATTCACTACTGGAAAGGACTCACGTATCCAGAATCTTCTGCTTCTGGAAAATGAGATCGGGAACCACAACAAACCGCCAAAGTTGTTAACGTTAGATGAATACCCACAGTGGAAACAGCAGTTTGAAATCTACTTGAATGGAGTTGACCCAAACCTTTAGACATCTATTGAAACTGGTTACGTGGTACCAGTCAGTGCTAATGGGGTAAAATTGACTTTGGGAGGAATGAGTGAATCCCAAAAGACTCTGTATAATGCTGAAAAGAAAGCGTATGCCTTGTTGACTCAGTCTATACCTAAGGACATTTTCCATCAGTTCTCAGAGAACAAGCACTCGAAGAACTTATGGGAGGCCTTAGAAAAACAATATGAGTGGAATGCAACTCTAAAGGCACTGAAGGCTAAAGCTCTTAAAAAGGGATTTGACAATTTCTCACCGATAGGAAAAGAGAGCTTAGATGACATAATTGATAGATTCTATCACTTAATGAGTGAGTTGCACACTCATGGCGTGACCACATCATTGGAAGATAAAGTTTCATGTTTTGCTGATGGTCTGCCAGACAAATGGGATCCATTTGTGTCTAATCTGAGACAAAATGACACTCTTGCTACATTAGACATAAATGATTTCATTCTTATCAAAGAAAGAATCCTACGCTCAGAATCCCGCATTGTACAATTCTGTTCCAACTCCAGCATCATCAGGCGCACCGCGACAAACTGTGTTTGTGTCTTGGTCCTTCCTAAAGTAGTTCCTCTGGAAACAAAACGTCAGGGTCATCTGGAACCCTATATATTGTTCCTGAGGCAAATACAACCAAGCTAAAGACCGAGAATCTCGTAAATGTCACTGCGGAAGTTGATAAAAAGCACATGGATCTTCTAGCTGCTATTGTTCAATCTTATGATGGATTAGTCACTGGAAAGATTGGAAACTATCATCTTGCTGACGAGGACTACGAGCAAGTTGATGAAACTGAGTTGGAACGCATGGATATCATGTGGGCCTTAGCCAGTGCTATTAGACGGGCTAAGAAGTTTGTAAAGAAGACGGGGCAGAACTTGGTTGCTACTAAGGATACTACTTTTGGGTTTGATAAAACCAAGGTCACATGCTTCAACTGTGGAGAAAAGTGGCACTTCAAACGTGAGTGCATAAAGACAAAGAAGACTGGGAATGGAAGTCCTTTTCCTACATTCAACCGTCAAGATAAGGAGAAGGCAGGAGCATCGTCAAGTAAAGAATCTAAGGCTTTGGTTGCTCAGGGAGATAAAGGACAAGACTGGTCCTTCCGATTTGTATCTGAGGGAGAATCAAATGTTGCATTAGTTGATACCTTGGATGATGGGTCTGCAAGTGAAGGAGACATCATAGTTGCGCATGCATGTTCAGATATCGAAGAAGTTATGGATGTCGTTGATCTTCTTGTTAAAGAGGAACTAAGTGCTGCAAACTCAGAATCTCCAGTTACTGAAGAGTCTGACACTGCATTGATGGCTGATTCGTCTGATTCTACACAGGTATACTCTAAAGATGAATTATTTGAGAAACATGCTTGTGCTGAATGTAATAAATTTAAAGAAAGCATTGATTTAAAATTTTCTAGGTTATTAGAACACAATGATAATCTAGTAAATGATTTACAACACTGCACTGAAGCAAATCGTGTTTTAAAACAAAATGAGTGCAGCTTCAAAGAAAAGTTAGAACTTTTAGGGAAACAACTAAGGGAAACCGAGGTTGTTGCCTTAAATCAATCAAATGACATTAAGTTCTACTTAACCACTTTGGAAGAAACTAAAAAGGAAAAATCAGTTTTGGAAGTTAAAGTTGAATCATTAAAATAAAAACGACACAGTTTAGCAAGTTTCTCTCACATAGTTCAAAACTTAGTAAAAGAACGAAATGGCGGGAAGGACTGGGATATAAGGTGGTACCGCCACCACAAGCAATCCTTTTAAATACTAAATGCAGACCAATCAATAATAACCCAGTAAAGGATCATGTGGTGTCTACTTCTGTGGTCAGTGATCCAGATGCTATAGGTAAAACTGTGCCACCTAAAGTTAAACCTAGGATTATTAGTGAACCGAAAGTTCAAACCATAAGTCATTCGTCTGCTTACCACAAACAGGCCTTACACAAAACTGGTTTATGGAAGGAAAATCAAGCAATGTGTCTGATAGTGATGACAAGAAGAAGAAAGATATGTCCTCATCCTCTGATGGTCAGTGGGTTGAGTTCATGATGCGTGATACCTCTAGCACATCCAAGCCAGTTAAGGCTTGGGTCCCAAACCTAAACTAATCATTTCCTTCGTATGTGCAGGGTGTCCGCTACAGTGCTATCACTAATACCTGGATTATTGATAGTGGGGCTTCCAGGCACATGACCAGGAATTCGTCCCTCCTTTTCAACGTCAAGCAAATTAAAGGGGACACGTATCATTCGGTGGGAATAAAGGAGGTTACATCACCGCACAAGGCAAAGTGGGAAACGAGAAAGTAAAGTTTGACAAGGTCAACTACGTTCAGCAATTGCAAAACAACTTGCTTTCTGTCTCCCAAATCTGTGATAAGCGATTCAAGGTTGTGTTTGACAACAAGAAGTGCTATATACTGAAGAAGGAGTATGTCATTCCGGAGGAGCAAGTTCTAATGTCGGCTTCAAGCTATAACGACTGGTATGTCTTGGACCTATCCAAAGCCTCCACAACTGAGTCTACTGCTCAGTGCTTCTTATCAAAAGCAACAGAAAGGGATTCAGTTTCCTGGCATAGGAGAATGGGATACATCATTCCTAGGAAGATGAATCATTTGGTTCAGAATGATCTGGTGGATGGAGTTACTGTCAAGAACTTCCAGCTTCCAGACTTCTGCATAGCATGCAAGAAAGGGAAGCAGACAAAGAAGTCTCACAAGTCAAAGAAAGTTAATTCTATCAACATTCCTCTCGAACTTCTACACATGGATCTGTTTGGCCCAGTCAGCACAAAGAGCATAGCTGGGGATTGGTATTGCTTTATGGTGACGGATGATTACTCAAGATTCTCTTGGGTGATGTTTCTGAAAGCAAAGTCAGAGATATTTGAATCCTTCAAACATCTAGTTACCACATTAGAGTCACTCTACATGCTGAAAGCTAGGAAAATACGTTCAGACAGCGGGACAGAATTCAAGAATCAGTGGATGGAGGCATTCTGTCGTGAGAAAAGGATTGTTCATCAATTCGCTTCTGCTACACTCCACAGATGAATGGCGTTGCTGAACGGAAGAATAAGAGCTTGATAGAAACAGCAAGGACTATGCTAGCTGACTCAAAACTGCTTGTTCAATTCTGGAACGAGGAAGTGGCTAATGCATGTTATACTCTAAATCGGGTCTTAGTGGTCAAACGTCATGGAAAAACTTATTATGAGTTGCTCCAACAACGTAAACCCAACTTAGAGTATCTGGAACCATTTGGCGCACCCTGCATGGCGCTACAGAAAATCAGTCTGGGAAGTTCTGCGAGAAGGCAGAAGAAGGTATCTTCCTTGGATACAACATACCAGACAAAAGGGTTTACAGTAACTCAACTGGTCAGGTAGAAGTGTGGTGCAATGTTGATATACAAAGATACACCACCCCCCCTGCGCGAGAAGGACCTTCCTTTTTCTTCAACTATGATAGATTTTTTAAATCCTTCAATCTACCTCCTTCCTATTCTGATGATGAGTTAGCTACTCAAATGATGTACGATGTTCTGAACACTCCTACACGAGACTCTACATCATCGATTTCATTAGAAGATACTTCTATCCCTTCAGGGGGAGAGCTTGAGGTAAGTGATTCTTCCTCCGATGATGAGGCTGTTAAAACTGAGAGTGCAAACCAGGTGGAGCAGGTTCCCTCTACTAAAAGTACACCAGCATCTGATCATGATGCAACCGGACCTTCGGAACCCCATACTCCAACAGCCACTGAAACTGAGCTAGGGATTCAGAATCTGGATAATGAAGTAGCAGTACCTACCACTCTCGAAACTCGAGTTAATATGCATCATCCACTGGACAACATCATCGGGATATTCTATCGGGAGTTCAGACAAGAAATCAACTATACTCAGCTGATTATGCGGCAGTCATGGAAAAGGGATATCAACACGATGGTGCTTATTGATGTTTTGTGTCTCAAGTTGAACCAAAGTATGTAAGCGAGGCTTTAAAGATGAGGCATGGGTAAGTGCTATGCAAGAAGAACTCCTTCAGTTCAAGAAGTTAGGAGTCTGGACTCTTGTGGACAAACCAAAAGGTGCAAAGGTGATTGGCACTAAATGGGTTCTTCGGTGTAAGAAGGATGACCAAGGGGTCATAATCAGAAACAAGGCTAGGCTTGTAGTTCAAGGGTTCAGGCAAGTCGAAGGAGTTGACTATAATGAAGTGTTTGCACATGTGGCAAGGATGGAAGCAATTAGAATCTTCCTAGCCTATGCATCCTCTATGCAGATTAAACTTTATCAACTGGATGTGAAAAGTGTGTTCCTTCATGGTGAGATCCGTGAAACAGTGTACGTCAGTCAACCCGAAGGATTCGAGGATCCTTATCATTGGGATAGAGTTTATAAACTAGACAAGGCTTTATGCGGGCCCCATCAAGTCCCTCGAGCCTGGTATGAGAAACTCTTTACTCATCTGCTGAAACATGGATTTCGTGGAGGTGTAATTGACTGCACGTTGTTCATCAAGGAAAAGGATGGTGATTTATTACTGGTGCAGATATACGTGGATGACATAATCTTCAGTTCCAAAAACGAAGCATTATGTAAAGAATTCGAATCTGAGATGGAAGCTGAATTTGAAATGAGTGTCATGGGAGAGATGAAGTTCTTTCTCGGTTTACAAGTAGATCAGACACCAAATGGAATCTTCCTGCATCAGACCAAATATGTTAGAGATATCCTGAGTCGGTTTGACATGGAGAATGCAACGGTTGCAGGTACACCACTTGCCACGAACCATGATGTGGCACCCGACAAAAATGGTGATCTGGTTGATGCCACTATGTATCGAGGAATGATTGAATCTCTCATGTACCTCACAGCTTCTCGTCCCGATATTATGTATGCCACGTGTCTCTATTCCAAATATCATGCTAAACCAAAAGTAATCATCTGATTGGGGTAAAAAGGATATTTCGTTATCTGAAGGATACTCCAACACTTGGGTTGTGGTATCATCATGATGATGACTTTGAGCTTACAGCATATAGTGATGCGGATTAGGGTGGTTGCAAGATGAACAAGTCAACATCAGCGGGATGTCAGTTCTTTGGAAGACAATTAGTCACCTGGCAGTGTAAGAAGCAGACGTCTGTTGCTCTGTCAACATGTGAAGCTGAATACGTTGCCGCTACAAGTTGCTGTTCACAAATCATTTGGATTCAACAGCAAATGCGAGACTACGGTTTGCAATTTTCTAACACCCCTATTTTTGTTGATAATTCTGCTGCTATTGTTGTCACTAAAAATCCGGTCTAACACCCCAAACTAAACACATCGGTATTAAATATCACTTTATACGTGACTGTTTTGAAAAACAATTAATCGATGTTGTTAAAATAAACACAGATTTCCAACGCGCCGACCTCTACACAAAAGCTTTTGATAAACCTCGATTTCAGTATCTATTAGAGGTCAATGGCGTTAAAAATAAAAGACGATGTGATTCCAGATGAATCAAGCTCATAGTCCGACTCTATGTTTTATTTTTTATTTTTTTATTTTTTTATTTTTTATTTTTTATTTTATTTTTTGTTTATTTTCTTTTATTTTTTCTGTATTTAAAAATTGAAAAATATAAAAAGATTTTCGGTTTTAGAATTTTAAGGGGAGAATAGTTTTAGTTTCAGTAGTTAGTATTTAATTACTTAAAAAACGAGGGCGGGCAGATAAGCTGAAAAGCAAAGACATCACATCTGTGAAATCGATTCAACTTAATGGAAAATAATAGTACACAGGCATCGAATTGTTTGGGACACCAAAAGATTTAATATGTTCTAAAATGCTATATTCAAAGTTATAGAAATTTATAAGTTTAAGAAGTCACAGCCTAATGAGTGGAAATATGATAGTAAGCTAGTCTGCTACCATGGTTACATATAGAAAGTAGATAAAGAGGTTGCTAGTCCATTATATGATGTGTCGGTAGATTCAACACAATAGACAAGTAGACTTCATTGGTGAACAACTTTAAAACTAAATCGTTCAACAAGCTGTGGGTTTCCATCTTATCTCTGGTTAACACAATCAACGTATTTCCAATAAGGGGTGAAGAGCAAAATGAACGCCACAAATGTGTGCGGACGATCATAAAAATGATAAAAATGAAAAAAAAATGTGAAACGCAATCAAGCTAATGACAATTCTCGTTGGTGCGTTATATGTGAAATAAAATTGCTCTAACAAGAAGATAGGTTGTGTGCCTCTCTGCTGTGCGATGGCACTGACCTGAGGACAAGCACAACCTAAATATTCTAGAATTCATTGTTGTTTGCGCCTCTCTACTGTGCGATGGCACTGACCTGAGGCTTGGCATCTCTTTGAAAGCTCTTAGAATAGTTTCCTCTTGTCAAAACCCGTAGACGGCTCAAAAATCTCCTGAGGAAAGTTGATTACCATATAAGTGTGGGATCCACAATGTTTCTTGAAATAATAAACCTAAATAATCACCAATGTATGTCAAAAATCTATATATGGATTTAGTTGGACAAATATACTGATAATCATCGTGGCATCATTCCCCGATGGTCAAAATCAATGTGTACTACATAATAGCTCTAGCATGATTTCCTGTTAGTGCTCATAACTCTTAAATTAATAAGACTCTGTAATTGGTAAATATAACATTCCTTGTATTTACACAAATGTAAAAGGTCCCAAATGATTATGTTTATGCATGTATGATTCCATAAGAGTCTTTCTAGATAAGATGTAAATGCTTGATGCTGTTCTTCTCAGGAGGAGAAATCTTTTAAGGAAAGTTAAACTGTTTTCATCCCACCTCATATGAAAAATACAAAAAGATTATCTTAATTCAGTTTGTTTCAAGTTTTTTTAGTTTTAGTTATGTCTGTATCGAGTCATTGTTGGACTATGTAACAAAAGGAAATCTGTGAATATCACAAATTGAACCTAACGTTAATCTGATAAAAACCTGTTTCTGGAATGTTAAAAGGATCATGTCTGAGGTGATCACAAGGTCTTAAAGTTAAAAGGATCACGTCTGAGGTGATCAAATGGTTTTTCAAGTAAAAGGATCACGTCTGAGGTGATCAAAAAATTTTGATTAAAATGATCACGTCAAAAGTTTTCAGTTAAAAGGATCATGTCTGAGATGATCAATGGTCATAATGTCATATAAAATTCAAGTTTTTGAAAGGTTAAAACTAAAGTCAAACTCACAAGAATGAGCCAATCACATGATTGTATCATAAGTATGGACCAATCACATTATTGGACCATAAGTATGAACCAATCGCACGAATAAACCATGAGTATGAGCCAATCACACGATTGGACCATGAGTACGGGGCAAAGTATATGATTGGACCATAAGTATGAACCAATCGTATGACTGGCTGAAGAAGTTTAAGTCAGTCGTACGACTGAACCTCAGTCGCATGAATGAATCACGCGTATAGGTCCAGTCGCACGACTGAAACACAGATTAGTATAAAAAGAGGCTCAGTCGGTTGTAAACCCTACTTGACTTCAAAACTCTCAAAAACCGCTTAACTACCCAGCCACTCTGCCCAAATTTTTCTTAGTGTTACTACCTCTCCGATTGAGTTACTGACCATTTATTGTTCATCTACAGGTACTTTGAGAACGAAATCGGGACTAATGAGGAGATTAAATGACCAAAAATGTCCGAAATTGTTAAAAACAAGAACCATGACTAAAACACTAAAATAGAACACTTAAATGGACATAAACGTTGATTAATGACATTAAGTGTTATATCGAGTCCCTGCGAACCTAATGAATCTAAACTCTAAGTGTAATTGAATGTTTTGACAAAGATTCAAATTTTTGGACTCGAACAGTTCAGATGCGAATGGACAGGCTGATGAAATTCAGTCACACGACTAATCCAGACGCATGATTCAATCACACGATTGAACCAATCGGTGACTCAGTCGCACGACTGACTCAACTGCATGGCATAGCATACGACTAAGTTTAGTCGTAGGCTCAATCGTCTGACTGAGCTCAGTCGCATGGTTCAATCATACGATTGAACCAGTTGGTCATAATCTGTTCAAATTAAATTGTTCTTTCTTATGAACGGATCTAACATATTTGTTTCTTGTGTTGCAGCAACATGGCTGAGAGATGGACGATGAGCGCCAAGCACAACATCTGTGCTCATCTAGATGCTACATCCCGGAACGCTTCTGAGTTTGTCGGGATCATTGCTTTTCTGCGTAGATCGAGGACTAACAAAGCCATCTTGACTCCTTGCACACCGTACACGTCTATTTAGCAGGCATTCTGGGAGAATGCCACAGTCGATAGATCAGTTGAGCCATACCTTATCCGAAGTTCTATCTTCGGTCAAGACATCGACGTCAGGGAGGACGGCTTACGGAGAGTCTTGGATCTGGGTGAGGACGGAGCCTACCCGACCAAGCTACATCCCCTGACTGTTCGAGGATGTTTCCTAAGGGTCAAGTACGTCGGCGACATCAATGCCGGCGTGCTAAACAAGAGTAACATGTGCCCCCAGTTTAAGTATCTGGCACATGTGATCCTTAAGTGCATTGCCTCCAGGCGTGGAGGATTTGATGAGATGTCCGACCAAATCCAGAACGCATACGTTGCTCTAGTACTAAACCACCCGTTTAGTTTCTCTCGTATGTTCTTCACGTATCTAATAGAGAACATCGAGGCGAAGGGAAATGAATGCTTCTGCATGTATCTAAGGTTTTTACAGATGATTATAGACGAGAAGCTTCCTCAGTTGCCCAAGGAGAAGGATGACGCAGTGTGTTTAGCGGTGATGGATGACACCACACTGGGTCAGATGAAGGTGTACCGGGGGAAGCAGGTGAAGCCCCCGGTTAGGAGACTTTTCGGCCATCTGGCCAACAAGGACTATGTGGCGCCCTCTTGAAAGAAGTGGCGTCACGACGACAATGATTCGGATGTTGAGCCCATTGTGGTTCCAGTTGGCGGCGACGACGACAATGATGGCGACCATAATGATGGTCAGGGTGGTAGAGACGCTGGCTCTAGTCATCCACGAGCCATCAAAACGTCTACTACGTCTCCACCACCTCCACATAGTAGTTCCTCAGCTCCTAGTGGATCTAAGCAGGCTGCCATCCATCGGGACTTCCTGCTAGTTGAAGAGGAGGAGGAGTCAGATGATGAGCCTCTGACGAGGATAGTCGGTAGCAGAGTCGTGGATACCGAAAAGGGAAAAGAGGCGGTTGGGGGACGCCAGGCTAGTACTGAGAGTGGTGATACTGATGTTACTAATCCTACTTATACACCCGACCAGCCAATTAGCCCAGGGGAAGCCCCAATTACCAAAGGCTCGAGGAGGAAGAGGATGGCCCAGCCTCATGGCAAGAAGGGCAAGAGGCGAAGGATTATTTTGATCACTTCTTCCACCACCACCACTACTACCACCACAACTACCACCACTACTACCACCACTCCTACCAACACTACTGCCACCACTACAACCACTACTACCCCCACCACCACTCAAACATCCACACCAACCTCAACTACCCATACATCAATTCCACCAAAACCCACACACATTCACACTCCTATCTATAACACATCCATCACCACACCTACCATACCCCAAGCTGGCACTTCCACCTCATTCCCACCTTCACGGGGATCTTCTCTACCCACTGTTGGGTTAGACGAGCAGTTGGTTAGTCTCAACAGACTGGTGCTCAAGCTACTCGCGACAGATGATCTGAGAGCTAACCAGATGAATCAGTTGATGGCAGTCAATGCTGCTCAGGGAAAACAGATAGCCCAGCTGACAGAGAAGGACGCTGCTCACGAGAGAGCGTTGGTTAGAGCTCACCATGCCCTTACTACACAGAATGAGCTATTGATGGCATCGGTTAAGAGGATCGAGGAGGTGGAGAAGAAGAACAAGAAACTGATGTTAAGGCTGAAAGGACGAAGGGTGAGCCCTTGAAGATAAAGGGTGATAGCGATGATGGAGATGATGATGATGACGATTCTTCTGATGATGAATCGGATGATGAATCGGATGACGATGATGACGAGGTTGAGGCGGGAGGAAGTGGGAAAGATAAAGAAGGAGATGATAATGATGAGCATGATCAAGAAGGTGATGCCTCTACATCAGCCTCAAATCCATCTGCTTAGGAGAGGTGCACTAAAAGGAATCAAGATCAGAGACCCTCTTCCTCAGCTTCTCAAGCTGAAGAGACATTCGACCAAGACAAAAGTAATGACTAGATGTTTTTGTATTTGCAAAATTTTGTACTTAAATTATGTATTACATTAATGTAATTAATGATTATTTATGTTTAAATGTCTTGATTAATGATTTGTGTGTGATGGTTTTGATGTTTAATCAACAGATGAAGCTCAACAGACAGATGACTATGACGTCACCCGCCTTTAGCAAATCAAGACTCAGCTCACTATGATTCTTGATTTACAAGGGATCGTAAGACGATCCGTGAGCTACACTACTGAGGAAGGAGAGATCATCCACGACCTAACTGACGAGCAACTCGCAAACATGTTCAGATTAAATCTAGACAAGCTCATCAAAGACGCTCCTGAGGTCGATGTTGTTAGTGATGAAGAGCTTCAAGGTGTGGATGAGATTGAGATAGAGGATATATCGTCTGAATATTATCCTCAGTACACTAACCAAGAGGGCAATGTTATCCCCAACTTGAGTGAAACATTTGGCAGTGCTACTTTTGAGAAATTGGATGAGACTGAGAAGGAGAAAGAGAAAGATGAAGGGAAAGCCCAAGCTACAGATGCTGATGTCGATCTTAAGAAGGCTGAGTGGGTAGCTTGTCTATCTGAGATGAAAACCCAACGAGTTCCTCCAAAGTTGAACGCCTACACCAAACTATACCGAGTAAAGAAGCATCAGAAGGTGTCAGACAAGATCATAAGTTGGGCATATTTTGAAGACTTGGACATATATGTTGTCAAGAGGGAGAAGGGGATTGAGTACTTCAGATATCCTCATGATCTGAAGACTCTTCCCGGTTTTGAGCTGAACTAGCTAGCCTGTTTAGAACTTTTGTACGCCAAGCCAAGGAAGATGTCGGGTTGGTTCGAGACAGCACTCAAGAAGAAATACCAAACCAGATGGGTCAACTTCAGGCCTCAACAACCTAAGTGTAACACCCGGATATTTTCCTTGAAGCCGACGAAAGAATAAAAATAAATAAAGTCCAAAGTTGGGGGACCAAACACGCCAACGCGAGAAAGTTGGGTAAATAGGGATATTTAAAGGGAGAGGGCAGCCCTTACCCTCTCCCCACACCATATTTCAGCTGATTTTGGGCTGGAACACATAGTAAACCTGTTTTTCTATGTGTGTGTGTTTGACCCATTTGGGTGTGGTTGTGTGTGATGCGTTTGGAGTTCGTTTCTGGGCTTGTGTGTGCTTGAATGGTGTTGTAGTATGCATTCACAAGGTTTAGGATGGTTGATTTGGGCTTAGAATGGGTTTGGATGAGTTTGGAGTTCGAAAATGGCAGATTGGGTTCGGGATGAACTGCATTCTGCATCAGCTAGGGCTAGGCGACCGACTGGAGGCCATACGGCCGATTGGATTGCGATTGGAGTTAATTCGCACGACTGAGGTTCAGTCGCACGACTGGGGGTCCAGTCGCATGGGGAGCCATGTGACTGAGGTCCCATTCGTATAAGTGCTCATCCGCATTAAGTCCATCCGCATGAGGTCCATTCGCATAAGGTCCATTCACATAGTGTTCAACCGCATGAGGTCCATTCGTATAGTGTTCAACCGCATGAGGTCCATTCGCACGATTGGGTGTTCATCCGCATTGGTGTTCAACCGTATTCGTCCATTCGCATGATGTTTAGTCGCATGTAGGGCATGCGACTGAAGGGTGCCCATATGCCCAAATAGGGCTGTTGCACCCGAGGAGGAGCATATTTTAATTACTGGCTTTCAGGGGAAAGTGCAGATGTAAGTCTTGACGTGGAAGTTCCCGTAGGTACATGTAAGATGACCATTGAGGTCTTAGAGGGTATATTGAGCATGATGATGTTGCATGTTATGCGTGATGTATGTTATGTATGTATGATGATGCCCTGTATGATGTATCTACTGTGTATGTTGATGTTCCTTATTATGATGAATGTTTTTCTTTCCCATGGCTTTACATGTTATGTTAAAGAATGAAACGAAAGTATTATGTAACGTAAAGTGAAAGATAATGAAAGAGGAACATGATGAACGAATGCATGCATTAATGAATGAATGAATGTAAGAAAGGCTTGCAAGCAAATGTATGGAGGTACACACCCAATGAAGGTGTTAGCTCAACGATGTGTAGGTTAGCTACCCTGAAGAATGCACACTGGGGTCTAATCTTTATGATTGACCATATGTATGGGATCCTTGCCGCTTGCCCTAGGTGACTGGATCAGCTTCGTGCATAATGTTCGTGATTTAATTACCACAGGTCCAGCATCAGCTTCGTGCACAATATTCGGGGTATAGCATATGGCATTGATCCAAAATGAAAAAGGAAAGATAAGTGATGAATGTACTTACCCTAGGTACTGTAGCCAGCTCCGTGCCCAATGTTCGAGGTCTATGACAGAACTCAGGCTCAGTTACCCGCTTCGCGCACAATTTTCGGGGTAATGTGCAGTCATCGAAAGTAATGAGCGTACGAATAAAAGTAAGAATTTATGAACGAATGTGAATGAAAGTAACGAAGGTGAATGGTAATGACGTACGTTGAATGAACGAAAGTTAAAGAATGAATGAACGGACGAAATATAAAACGCTGTACGAAACGGGATCCTTGTCACTCGACCTCAGTAATCATGGCTGCATGCCATGAAGAGGGTAAAGTTTGATAGGATCTAGCTAGTAGAAGTAAAAGAAAAGGAATAATGAAGATAATAATGATATTACCTATGTGTTCGTATGATGTGTGATCGCATGAAAGTAGAGAACGGTTTTAACGAAAGGAAAATATGTTTTAATTATAAAACTAGAACTCACTCAGTAACGCTGACTTTTTGTGTTTCCAGTTAGCAAGTAAGGTTGCTGTGGATGGCACGGGGCGGTTACTCAGCTCTTTTGAATGGCATCCATTTATATAATGCTTTTGTGATGTAATGTAACAATATATATTTTGTAATTGATTAACGTTGTATTATTTTGCATAAGCTTTTATGATGTCATTTTGATCGATTCCGCTGCGATGTTTATTAAAGTTAATAGAAATGTACGTTTTGTGCGATGATCAACCAGCTGTAAGTGTCTCGGGATCGGGGCCTTACAATTTGGTATCAGAGCTAAAGTTTAAGTAAAACAGGTAAATTTTCAAAATAAACCTTAACTTAAACTGAGAATGGGACGGATGGGGAAGGGATGCCAATCTGAGTAGTTGCGTGCCATCAAGTATTTTCTTAATGATTACCGGTATTATGTGTGCATGGTATGTGGTTATGTGTTGTATGTAGATTTAAATACTGATGTAGTCAGGACAGGTAATGCTTGGGGTATGAAGAGTAAAGTAAGTGGTTAATCACAACTGGCCACTGTAATTAGGGACTTACTATACTTGACATAAAAAGAGCTATTCCCTTGAATAACCATGTTGGTGTTTGAATCTTTTAGTGTGTGATAGAGGATGGCCGGTGGTAGATCATCTAAAGCCTCGTGTGGTGGGCTTGCTGCTACATCGCGGGCCAAAAGAGGCAGGCCTAGAGTTGAAAAGGTGGTTCCTGAAGAACACGAGACCCCTCATCTAGGAGGGTGTGGATGAGAGCGCCAATCTGAGAGCCTCGGTAAAGGAGGCTCTAGTGGAGGATGTTCATCAAGTCATGCAGATGATCTTACCGTCTGTGGTGACTGAAGTGATTAAGGCTGTATGGGAAGGAGAACGGAAAGAGAGGAATAGGTCCTCGGGAGGACGGGAGCAACCGGAGCCTGAAACGGTTCTTTCTGATGATGAAGAAGAGGAAGAAGAGGAGCCTGCGCCGGTGGCGGCACGAGGCTGTAACTACGGGGTATTTCAAAGGTGCAAGCCCCCTACTTTTGATGGTAATGGCACTACTACTGCTGCTCATAGGTGGGTGAGAGAAATGGAAGTTGTTTTGAACATCAGCGAGTGCCGGGAGGATCAGAAAGTAAAGTTTGCTGCCCACTCTTTTGTGGACTCGGCTCTGTGCTGGTGGGACAATATAGTCCAAGCGGAGGGTAGCAGGGCTATTGGGAGAATGAGATGGTTAGAGCTGAAGAAGTTGGTGTTTGAGGAGTTTTGTCCTCATCGAGAAATGGACAAGGTTGAGAGGGAGTTTCTACAACTAGAGGCGGGAACCATGACACACCAATAGTACACCACAAAGTTCAACGAGATGGCACGTCTGGTGCCGGATCAGGTGACGCCTCTGTCACGAAAGATTAAGAGGAATATTCAGGGTTTGCCAGCGGATATTCGTAGGCACATGATCGCTAACCGACCGAGCACATTTAGGTCGGCGGTGGACTTAGCAGAGAGGTTATATGATGAGAGGGCTGTAGTGGTAGTGGCTGAAGGTAGTAAGAAGGGTGGTGGTTATCGAAACTGGAGTGGGAAGAGGTTTGGTCGGGGTGATGGCTCGACGGGTAACAAGAAGGCACGGGTGGATGATCACCTTGTAGCCACACAGGGTACGGAACCGAGAAAGTGTGACAAATGTGGGAAGGAGCACAGTGGCGAGTGTAGATAGGGGTTGAACGTTTGTTTTAAGTGTGGGAATCCTGGTCATATGGCTAGGGATTGCAGGGGTACGAGGTGCTTTAACTGTGGGGAAAATGGTCATATGAGTAAAGACTGCAAGAAGCCAGGGCTAAAAGTTCCGGGGTGAAGAAGACGGGAAGTGAAGGACCGAGGGTTAGCGCCAGGGCATTCACCATGACACAAGAGGAAGCTAGGACGGACCCTGATGTCGTATCCAGTACGTTTCTAGTGAACCAAACTTTAGCTTCTGTGTTGTTTGATTCGGGTGCTAGTAAGAGTTTTATTTCTGCTGCTTTCTGTACTAAGCTGTCAGTTAGTAGTAGATGTGTTGATGCGCCTTTTGATGTAGAAATTGCCATAGGTAAGTCCACCAGGATTTCTGAGATGATAGAAGACTGTGATGTGGAACTAGAAGGTCATAAGTTTCCTGTTAGACCGTTCGTGATAACCTTAGGTGGTTTCGATCTGGTTCATGGGATGGATTGGTTAGTGGACTTCGAGGAAAATATTGTGCGTCGCATGAAGATGATTCGTTTGATAGTGCCTGACGGGAGTTCGGCAACTATTTATGGGGATCGGGTCACGACGATCCCGAAAGTAATCTCAATGGCGGTGGCGGAAAAGTGTATGAGGCGTGGATGTAGCGCCTACTTGGCTTTTGTGAAGGATGTGGATACACCAACACCACAACTATCTGATGTTCCGGTTGTGTGTGACTTTCCAGACGTGTTCCCAGAAGACTTATCAGAAGTGCCACCTGACAGAGAGATCGAGTTTCAGATTGATCTGATACCGGGTGCCCAACCCGTTGCCAAGGCACCGTATCGGTTGGCTCCGATGGAGATGAAAGAGTTGATGGAGCAGTTGCAAGAGCTGCTTGATAAGGGGTTCATTAGGCCGAGTATCTATCCTTGGGGTGCTCCGGTCTTATTCGTAAAGAAGAAAGATGGTAGCATGAGGATGTGTATAGACTACCATGATCTGAACAAGTTGACGGTGAAGAATCGGTATCCGTTACCGAGAATCGATGATCTGTTTGATCAGCTTCAAGGTGCCAGTTGGTTTTCAAGGATAGACCTTCGATCTGGCTACCATCAGCTAAAGGTGAACGAGCCAGATATTCCTAAAACAGCTTTTCACACGCGTTATGGTCATTATGAGTTCCTCGTTATGTCTTTTGGTTTGACTAACGCGCCAGCTGCTTTTATGGATCTGATAAACCAATTGTGTCGGCCGATATTGGACAAATCAGTGATTGTGTTTATTGATGATATCCTGATTTATTCGAAGAGCGAGATAGAGCATGCCGGTCACATTCGAGAGGTATTGGAGACGTTGAGAAGGGAGAAGTTGTATGCCAAGTTCTCCAAATGCGGCGTTTTGCTTGCGCGAGGTTCAGTTCTTGGGTCACGTGGTGAATCCGAAGGGGATTATGGTGGATCCGGCAAAGGTGGAAGCAGTGATGCAATGGAAGTCTCCAAAGATGCCATCCAAGATCCGTAGTTTCTTGGGTTTGGCGGGCTGTTACAGAAGGTTCATCCAAGACTTCTCTAAGATCGCTTCTCCACTAACCAAGTTGACCCGTAAGAATGTAAAGTTTGTATGGGGTCAAGCTCAAGATAAGGCATTCAAAGGATTGAAAATGAGATTGACCCAAGCCCCTGTTCTATCATTACCCGATGGAAGCGAAGATCTGGTGGTTTATTCTAGTGCTTCATACTCGGGATTAGGGTGCGTGTTAATGCAGAGGGGGAAGGTTATAGCCTATGCATCCAGACATTTGAAGGTTCATGAGGTTAACTATCCTACTCATGACTTGGAGCTAGCAGTTGTGGTCTTTGCACTTAAGATTTGGAGGCACTATCTCTAAGGGACGAAGTGCACCATTTTCACTGACCACAAGAGCTTGAAGTACTTCTCCGAGCAGAAGGACTTGAACATGAGGCAGAGAAGATGGTTGGAGCTCATAAAGGATTATGATTGTAAGATCCATTATCATCCGGGCAAAGCCAACGTGGTGGCGGACGCCCTTAGCCGAAAGGAGAGACCCGAGCCGATTCGGGTGAAAGCGTACCAGTTGATTATGACCTCTTATGTGATGAAGCAAGTCAAAGAGTTTCAAGATAAAGCATTAAAGAAGACCATCTTAACTTAAAAGGATGAGAGGTCTAGTCACGGAGTTGGGTGAGAACACTCTCGGTGTTAAAACCAGATTCTGGCGGATGTGGATTCCTCATTTTAGGGGTATACGGGTGAAGATTATGGATGAAGCTCACAAGACTCGATACTCTATTCATCCCTGTGCTACAAAGATGTACCAAGACATGAAGAAAGATTATTGGTGGCCGGGTATGAAGCATGACGTGGTGGAGTATGTGAGTAAGTGCCTTACTTGCTTGCAAGTGAAGGCCGAGCATCAAAAGCCGTATGGGAAGATCCAACCTTTGGATATACCGGAATGGAAGTGGGAGCACATCACTATGGATTTCATTACGAAGCTTCCGCGTACTCCGAAAGGGTATGATGCTATATTGGTGATTGTTGACCGCTTGACGAAGAGTGCTCACTTCCTACCGATTCGCGAGACATATTCATCCGAGAGGTTGTCTGATCTGTTCATCAAGGAAATTGTAACTCATCATGGTGTGCCGGTGTCTATTGTGTCTGATCGTGACACCCGGTTTACATCCAAATTCGGGAAGAAATTCCACGACGCCATGGGGACGCGGTTACATATTAGCACAGCTTATCATCCCCAGACTGATGGTTAGTCAGAAAGGACCATTCAGACATTGGTGGACATGCTTCGGGCATGTGTGATTGATTTTGGGGGAAGTTTGGATGACAACTTACCGTTAGCTGAATTCTCATACAATAACAGCTATCATGCCAGCATTAGTATGCCACCTTATGAGATGTTATACGGTAGGAGATGCAGAACACCCGTTTATTGGGGTGATATTGGTCATAAAGAGTTAGGGAGGGTCGAGGTGATCGAGGCTACGACTGAAAAGCTTGAAAGGATCAAATCCTTCATGAAGGCAGCCAAAGATAGACAGAAGTCGTATGCTGATAAACGACGCAAGATTTATTGAGTTCCAGGTGGGTGACCGGGTCATGTTGAAGGTCTCACCTTGGAAGGGTATCATTCGTTTGTGAAAGTGGGGCAAGTTGAGCCCGAGATGCATAGGTCATTTCCGAATCATTTCTCGAGTAGGAGACGTGGCCTATAGATTGGAGTTACCAGATGAGTTAACTGGAATTCACCCGACATTCCACGTATCTCATCTAAGGAAGTGTTTGGCAGATGAATATATGATTGTTCCACTGGAGGATATCGAAGTAGACGAACGGCTCACTTATGTGGAGCAACCAGTGGCAATCATTGATCGAAAAGAGAAGAGGCTGAGAAATAAAGTTGTTCCTCTTGTGCTTGTACGGTGGAAGCACAGGAAGGGATCCGAGTCAACGTGGGAGACCAAAGAAGAAATGAGACATCATTACCCACGTTTGTTCGAGGAATAACAGGTTTCGGGGACGAAACCTATATAAGGGGGTGGACTTGTAACACCCGGATATTTTCCTTGAAGCCGACGAAAGAAGAAAAAGAAATAAAGTCCAAAGTCGGGGGACCAAACTCGCCAACGCGAGAAAGTTGGGTAAATGGGGATATTTAAAGGGAGAGGGCAGCCCTTACCTTCTCCCCACACCCATATTTCAGCCAAAAGAGAGAAAGAAGAGAGAAAAGCGAGAAGAGAAGAAGAAAGCTTGGTTCGAGTGGGTTCGAGTGTGCAAAATTATCATGTAGCGAGTTTAAACGAAGCTCTTCTTCTTGGTGTAGTTTGTGTGAGTTCTAGGATCCCTATTGTACGCCAACCCAAGGAAGATGTCGGGTTGGTTCGAGACAACACTCAAGAAGAAATACCACACCAGATGGGTCAACTTCAGGCCTCAACAACCTAAGTGTAACACCCGGATATTTTGCTTGAAGCCAACGAAAGAATAAAAATAAATAAAGTCCAAAGTTGGGGGGACCAAACTCGCCAACATAAGAAAGTTGGGTAAATGGGGATATTTAAAGGGAGAGGGCAGCCCTTACCCTCTCCCCACACCTATATTTCAGCTGATTTGGGGCTGGAACACATAGTAAACCTATTTTTGTATGTGTGTGTTTGACCCATTTGGGTGTGGTTGTGTGTGATGTGTTTGGAGTTCGTTTTGGGCTTGTGTGTGCTTGAATGGTGTTGTAGTATGCATTCCAAAGGTTTAGGATGGTTGATTTGGGCTTAGAATGGGTTTGGATGAGCTTGGAGGTCGAAAATACCAGATTGGGTTCGGGATGAACTGCATTCTGCATCAGCTAGGGCTAGGCGACCGGCTGGAGGCCATACGGCCGATTGGAGTGTGATTGGAGTTCATTTGCACGACTGAGTTTCAGTCGCACGACTGGGGGTCCAGTCGCATGGGGAGCCATGCGACTGAGGTCCCATTCGCATAAGTGCTCATCCGCATTAAGTCCATCCCCATGAGGTCCATTCGCATAAGGTCCATTCGCATAGTGTTCAACCGCATGAGGTCCATTCGCACGATTGGGTGTTCATCCGCATTGGTGTTCATCCGCATTGGTGTCCATCCGCATTGGTGTTCATCCGTATTGGTCCATTCGCATAATGTTTACTCGCATGGAGGCCATGCGACTGAAAGGTGCCCATACGCCCAAATAGGGCTGTTGCACCCGAAGAGGAGCATAGTTTAATTACTGGCTTTCAGGGGAAAGTGCAGATGTAAGTCTTGACGTGGAAGTTCCCGTAGGTACGTGTAAGATGACCATTGAGGTCTTAGAGGGTATGTTGAGCATGATGATGTTGCATGTTATGCGTGATATATGTTATGTATGTATGATGATGCCCCGTATGATGTTGCTACTGTTTATGTTGATGTTTCTTATTTTGATGAATGTTTATCTTTCCCGTCGATTTACGTGTTATGTTAAGGAATGAAACAAAAGTATTATGTAACGTAAAGTGAAAGATAATGAAAGAGGAACATGATGAACGAATGCATGCATTAATGAATGAATGAATGTAAGAAAGTCTTGCAAGCAAATGTATGGAGGTGCACACCTAATGAAGGTGTTAGCTTAACTGTATGCGGGTTAGCTACCCCGAAGGATGCACACTGGGGTCCAATCTTTGTGATTGATCATTTGTACCAGATCCTTGCCGCTTGCCCTAGATGACTGGATCAGCTTCGTGCACAATGTTTGTTATTTAATTACCACAGGTCCAGCATCAGCTTCGTGCACAATGTTCGGGGTATGGCATATGGCATTGATCCAAAATGAAAGAGGAAAGATAAGTGATGAATGTACATACCCTAGGTACTGGAGCCAGCTCTGGGCCCGATGTTCATGGTCTATGAAAGATCTCAGGCTCAGTTACCCGCTTCGTGCATAATGTTCGGGGTAATGTACATGTCATCAAAAGCAATGAACGTACGAATGAAAGTAAGAATTTATGAACGAATGTGAATGAAAGTAACGAAGGTGAATGGTAATGAAGTACGTTGAATGAACGAAAGTTAAAGAATTAACGAACGAAAGAAATGAACGGACGAAATATAAAACACTGTACGAAACGGGATCCTTGTCACTCAACCTCAGTAATCATGGCTGGGTGCCATGAAAAGGGTAAAGTTTGATAGGATCTAGTAGAAGTAAAAGAAAAGGAATGATGAAGATAATAGTAAAAGAAAAGGAATGATGAAGATAATAATGATATTACCTATGTGTACGTATGATGTGTGATCGCATGAAAGTAGAGACGGTTTTAACGAAAGGAAAATATGTTTTAATTATAAAACTAGAACTCACTCAGCAACGCTGACTTTTTATGTGTTTCCAGTTGGCAGGTAAGGTTGCTGAGGATGGCACGGGGCGGCTACTCAACTCTTTTAGATGGCATCCATTTATATAATGCTTTTGTGATGTAATGCAATAATATATATTTTGTAATTGATTAACGATGTATTATTTTGCAAAAGCTTTTATGATGAAATAAGATGTCATTTTGATCGATTCCGCTGCGATGTTTATTAAAGTTAATAGAAATGTACGTTTTGTGCGATGATCAACCAGCTGTAAGCGTCCCGGGATCGGGGCCTTACACTAAGAGGTTCATACATAAGACCGAAGTTGATCCTATCTCTGGAAGGCCGAAAGTAGTGCTGAAGTGGAGTCACCCGCGCACAATGTCTAAGATCCCACTATGGGAGATGCCTCAGGATTTCACTCTACACTTCAAGTGGTGGTATTATGACTGGCGGACGGGAGAAGCGGTCATAGTTTTGCATAAAGAGGGTAAAATAGAGACTATCCGGGTATTTGACCCGATGTGGCTAACCAACTTGTCTGCATAAGATGTTTACACACTCTACAAGTGGCCACTGTTCTATGACACGTAGGATATTGTACAAGCTCTACAGTTTCAACATGTTATAAGACTCTGCTTTGCGTTTGAGATACACGCTGGAGTCACAAGAGAAGATAAGTACAAGAAGTTTCAAGAGCACGTGAAGAATGTTAGACAATAGGCTAAACTAGGTCTAAGGGGGAGTTTGTTGATACATCTTTATGTACCTAGTTTATGATCTTAAATGTAAAGTCTTTCACGTCTTACACTGATGTAATCTGATGTAATATGATGACTCAATGATATATGAAATGCATTTTGATGTTTATTTATGATTGATTATATCATATTATCATTGTATTGAATGTGATTCACATGTATGAACTTAATATATAGGTTTGAAGTTGTTGTACATAGTTCTAAGTCAATAATGACTTAGAAATGTGTTCAACTTAGTCATGTGGTTATTCATGCTAATGGACCATACTTATGGCCCATACGCATGAATGAACCATACTTATGGACCAGTCGCATAACTGAACCAGGAGACTGGATCAGTCGCATGACTGAGACTTAAGATTGATTCAGTCGTACGACTGAACCTTCAATCGTGCGTATGAGTCAAGCGCATGAGTCAGTCGCATGACTGAACCATGCTAATGGTTCAGTCATAGGAATGAACACTGAAAACCTATAAATACCACATAATTCATGGAAAAACATAACACTTTGAATACTTTCATACCCTAGCCGTCCAGAGCGTCCTAAGTCGCCCATCCAAGTTCATAGTTCGTTCCTCATAGATTCCAACTCGTTCTTAATGTTTGTTTCATCGTTAGATCGATCAGGTTGTTTGTTCTCACTGATTGGATCGCCAATCAAATAGAATCCCGCGCTATTTGATCTGGTCTCATGCAGAATCCGTTAGTACTCCGTACAAAAACAGTCCTAACAAGAAGTAAGAATAATATCATCATCATATACCAACAAGTAGGCAGTTTCAGGTCCATAATGATAGATGAATAAAGAATGATCCTCGGAGCTTTATTAAAACCCAAGGGTGCAACATAATCACTAAACCTTTGGTACCATGCCCGAGGTGCTTGCTTCAGTCTATACAATGCCTTTTTGAGCTTGCACACATAAGAGCGAAATAGATCATTTCGAAAACCGGCAGGTTGATACATGTATACAATTTTAGCCAAGTTCCAATGAAGGAACGCATTGGTAACATCCAATTTATTAATGTCCCACCTATGAAAAAAATCAATATAAAGAATTATCCTAATGGTAGCCGGCTTTACCACAGGACTAAAGGTCTCATCACAATCAATGCCTACCGTTGTGTTCTACCATCATAAACAAGTCTCGTTTTATAGCGTTCCAAATTTCCATCGGATTTATTTTATGCTTAAAAATCCACATGCACCGAATGATATTCATGTTCGGTGAGCGAGGTACTAAATCCCAAGTATTATTATCCATAAGAGCATTAAATTCAATTATCATGGCTTGTTTCCACATTGGGTTAGCTAAGGCTTCGGCAGGGTTACGAGATATTGGCTCAAGGGTGGTGGATGTATCAAGGTTAAAGGGTTGTTTAGGCCTAAAAATCCCAGACATGCTCCGGGTGTGAAGGCTGGTGCGGCGATGTTGGGTTATTAAGGGGTTGTTGGTTTTGGGCCGAGGGGATGTTTGGGTTGGGGGCTGGAGTTGCGTTGGAGTGGGAAGTGTTTTGGGTAGAGAGTGGATTGGTAAGTTGTGGGGTTAGTGGGCTGTGGATCGAGTGTTGGGCCAAGGGTGGAGAGGGTGGTGGTATGTTAGGTGGGCTGTTGTTTGGGTTTGTGGTTTTGGTAGTGGTGGTTGTGGTGGTATTAAGGTTGGGATTAAGAAATATTGGGTGTGGCTCTTCGGTTGTGGGAATGTTCAAAAAATCATATGAAGGAGGTGGTGTTTGTAGGTTAGCAAAAGGAAATGTGTGTTCTTCGAATAAAACGTGTCGTGAGATGATGACTTTACGAGTTGCAAGATCATAACATTTGTACCCCCAATGGTGAGATGAAAATCCAAGGACAACATAAGGCTAGGAATGGTTTTGTAGTTTATGAATGGTGGTGGAGTGGATGAGAGGGTTGCATAAACAACCAAAAACACGAAGACTGTCATAAGTAGGTGATTTGAGATAGAGAAGGTTGGTGGGTGTGGTGTTTTGTTTTGTTTTGGAAAATAAAATGGTGAGGAGGTAAGTTGCCATTTGTAAAGCATGGTGCCAAAATAATTAGGTAAAGAGGCATGTGTTAAGAGAGTTCGAGTTATGTTATTAAGTGAATGAAGTTTCCGTTCCGTTTTGCCATTTCGTGAAGATGTATGGGGACAAAAAAACAGAAACGCATGCCATGTTTGGCGCAAAATCATGAAACAAGTTGTTGTTGTATTCCCTTCCATTATCACATTGTAAAAATTTAAGTTTTCTATTAAAGTGAGTGTGAATAAAAGTATAGAATTGTTGAAAAACCATGAAGACCTTGGATTTATTTGTAAGAGGGAATGTCCAACAATAATTTGTAAAGTCATCAAGAAACACACGTAATACTGGTGACTTCCCAAGCTAAGAACCGGAGAGGTCCAAACATCACTATGTACAATATCAAATGGAGAATAAGTAGTAGAAATAGAATCCAAAAAGGAAATTTAATATGCTTGCCAAACACACATGATTGACACAAACGATTGTCTTTAAGTTTAGAAACAAAATGCAATTATGCTTATTCAAAATATTCAAATAGCATGGCCAGGATGGCCCAAACGATGATGCCAAAGGTCTTGAGAAAGAACATCAAAAGTGGATGGAGAAATGACTTGAGTGATGGTGTTGTGAGAGGATAAAGGTCTCCGGTGCTATCACATCAGAGGATAGGAATCCGGGTCTGGTAATCCTTTACAAGAAAACCAAAAGGATCAAATTCAATAGCAAGTATATTATTTGTGGCTAACCGACGAACCGAAAGCAAATTTTTAATAAGTTGTGGTGCATGTAAAATGTTTTTAAGTTGAATGGGTGGGTAAGGGTAAGGTAAGGTGGTATACCGGTGCCCTGAACCAGAATGTGGAAACCATTACCAACGACAATATTATTTAATAACCTTTTGATGAACATAGTTTGGATGTTACCTGCAGAGTTGGACATGTGATTTGTAGCTCCTGTGTCGAGGTACCAATTTGGATCTTGATTGAGTGTCAGGGTATTGAAGGCATGATCAATGTGAGTTGGGGTGTACTGGTCCACAACGGGTTGTTGGGTGTTTGGGGCAGCCCTTAAGATGCCAGTGTAGGGGTGGTTGGACTATGGACGAGATGGGGGCGGTTGGTAGGAGTCGTGGGATACGGGGCTGGTGGTGGTGGGTATGGTGAGTTTGGTTGCCATGGTGATGTCCCTAAGTGTGTCCATAAGGTTGTGTCTGTCATGGTTGTGGGTAGTATGAAAATTGATGATAGTTGAACCCACGTCCACGACCCCTGTATCCACGTCCATGGGTACGTCCACCATTACCTCTCCCACATTGAAATTATCATAGAAACCACATCCTGAACCACGACCAAAAGGGTAGTTGTGAGAGTAATCATGATGAATGGCGGTTGTTGAGTATTTGGATGAGTCGGTGATGGCGTTTTGAGTGGGAGTGTGGGTGGTTTTGGGTTGGGAAGTTGCGGCCAGGGCTATAGCAGTAGGGTGGTGGTGAGATTTTCTAGTTTCCTCCATGATTAATTTGGATCTTGCAGTGTAGAAGTCGGGGAGAGGAGTGAGGGTTTGAAGATGGGTGGCAATGTTATCATAAGCTTCATATAACCCCGTAATTAATTGAAGAACAAATTAAGCATTTGTAACGGGTGCATCAACGTTGGCAAGTTGATTGGACAACACTTTAACTCTTGACAATATGCTGCCATGATTGGGAAGGAGTCGAGCTTGATGTTGGCAAACTTTTGCTTTAGGTAGATTTCTCTTGAAGGTTTACAATCAATGAAGATTTGTTCAAGAGCTTTCCATGCATTTGCGGCCATGGTATTCTTCTTTAAGATGGTAGATCGGAGATCTTTTGAAATTGTTCCGTACATCCATTGTAATACTATTGCATCTAGACGACTCGGTTCGTGTCCGTTTCTTTTCCACTGGAGGATGAGGCTTCTTCGGGAAGAATATGATGTAGTACGTTGGTTGTGCAACAATGGATCTTGAATAGTTCTACCCATTGAACGTATTCACCGCTCTCGACTTCAAGAATCATGGGTATGGAATTCTGAATATCAGAAACAAGGGTGGTGGCATGGGATGAAGTTAACATAGTGATTGAGTGAGTGGAAGAGGTGTCGCCGTGGGGTACAGGGCTAGTGGTAAACGGCAAAGGAGAGGCGTCGCTGGACATGGTGGCAGACGGCGGAGGAGAGTGGTAGGGTGATTAGGTTGCGAATTTTGGAGGAGGAGAAAAAGGAGATTTAGAAAATTAGGGTTAGGGTTTTGGATATCAAAGAGTGGCTCTGATACATAATAGATTGAAAAACATCCTTGTCTTCTTCTTATTAGATCAATAATATTTATAGCTACAATAATAACGATATCAACAGTACACTATACAATAACGATAATTACGGTCTAATAGTTTTGAATGTTTTACGTTTAAGTTCAACATTACAACTGTTTTTTATACAATTTTATACACTTTTTGAATTTTTTTCGTTATTATAAATTTGTAAATCATTATTCAAGAATCACGTAACAACATAATTTTTAACTAAAAAGAAAAAGCAAAACCAAAAGGATACTAATTGATAGTGTATAAAAAATCGTTACCGATACCGAATCAAACTTGGATAACGCTTACTTTTGTCACAAATTTGATAGATACCGATCTTCTCACTAGACATGATATATATGAATTATAAATTGTAATTACTCTATAATATTGTTTCGAAGGAGTTTGTGGAAAAACACGTGCAATACAATATATTTTTTTTGTTACGCATGACGCCATTAAAACCACCGTCCAAATCCTCCGGCTATCGGTCAAAAATACCGCGTTTTGTTTTCTAATCCCTAAAATCGAAGACGTTAATAAAGTAATTGTAGAAAATGTGATGGTACCTAACGTGTAACCGATATTTTGTATTTTTGTGGTTTTGAACTTTTGATGTCCCATCTTATAAGTTCTCATATGTATAACTATCTTCAGTAAATTTATTAATTATAAAATAATATTTTAAGTTAAAATATAATTAAAATTACGTATAAGTTAGGAGTATAAGTGTAAAAAAAAGGTATCAATTTTTTAAACTTTTATTTTTTAATTTTTTTGCCTTTTCCAAAAATAGTTTAAATATTTTGTTGTTCAAAATAAACTGGTTTAAGAAAATGTTATTTTTTAAATTTTTCTTATTATAACTCCCAACTTAGATATTTTTGGTTTATAAAAATTTAACTTATTATAAACGTCACTCTTAAAATATTTCATGTTCTAAAAAAAGTTTGATGTTATGGAAAACGTTCTTAATTTATAAAAATTTATTCATCAAAATAAAATTAAATGGAACATCTCCTTTTTAATTTACTAAATAACTATTTTTAATCTAAACAATATTAAATAATATTATTACTAATTAATTTAATTATTTAATAGTAGAGTGAAGTGGAAAATTTTGGTTAGCAAGAATGTAATGTTGCTACGAGCCCTATTTAGTTATTATTTTATTAGAGTCGAAAGATTTTTATATAAGAAAAACTAATTAGAGAAATATCATGTTTGCATTTTTCTATTGAATAAATTATTTAAAAGAACAATGATCTTTGTGAAAGGCACTGAATTCCACACCGGATCTAAGATAAATGCTATAATACCTTCCTCAATTATGTTGTGTTGTCAAATTTGTTTAGGTTTGACTTCGTTAGTGATGGAGAGTTGTTACGCGAATTTAACTTTAAAAGTGTGATTGTCAAAAAAAACAAACCTTGATACGGTCGTAAGGTTCCAATAAGTAAAATTAATGTAAGCTTTGACAATTGGATAAACCGAAGGATAAAAAATATTTTTTTCTATACTGTCATAATACCATTCAGATTAGCAAAACTTTCATATATTCGCACATTAGCATGGTGCACGTCAAGTTGAGACGTAAGAGTCAACTTATCATATATTGGTACTTGTTTTCTTCTCCAGGCAACAACAATATTAACTCCTATTTTGATGTGTTCATCATATTCCAATATTATTACCCACATAGCCCTGCTATGTAACATACCAAAAACATAAATAACATGTTTAAACAATAGCTTTGTTTTTTTATTCGTGCGTGGTTCTTAGACCTCAAATATCCAATTTACAATCCAATATGGTTCATTGACCTCTATTTAAATCTTACTCTTTGTAAGAATCAGTATTTCAATCAGGGGCGGATCTACATTGCTCGGAGGGGTAGCCTCCGCTACCCCTCAACTTTTTACGCCTAGTGTTAAAAAATTACGTTTTTATGTTAAACTTTTTTTACGGTTTACGTTACCCCTGAAAAAATATTACGTTATCCCTAAAAAAATTTTAAACTCAAAACTTTATGAAACTTTCAAATTTTGTAAAAATTAGTCTAATATTTTATAAAATATTAACTTTTATAAACATTATAAAACCCAATTATCCAATTAACATTAAAAGCCCAATTCATTTTAAAACCCAATTAATTTTAAAAAGCCCAATTTATTACTAAACCCAACTAATTTTAAAAAGCCCAAATTAATAAGAAACTAAAAACCCATATAACATTAAAACACAAAATCGGCCCCTTCCCCCACCCCCAAAATCGAACGACTTCAAGCTTCAGCAGTTCAGGCGTTCAGCCGCTGCCTGCTGCCCTTCTGCGCCCTCGGACCTCGGTGCTGCATGCTTGCTTGCTGCGGTGCTGCTTGCTTGCTGGGTGCTGCGATTTCCGATTGCTGCTGCAGATGCTTATTGTTTGTGGTGGTTGTTGCGATTTGCTGCTGCTGCTGCTTGTTTGTGGTTGCTGCTTGCTACGATCTTGCTGCTTGAAGCCTTAAAGGTAATCTTTCACTTTCTAGGTTTAATTGTTATTTGATTTAATGTTTAGGTTTTGTTTACAATTAGAAATTTGTATCGTTATTTGATTTATTTGCAAGTTTCTAGAGTAGAAGATTACAATTGAAATTAGAGATTTGATATTAAAATGTTATGAATTTGAATTGTGTTATTTCTAGAGTAAAAGATTGTTTATTGTGTTATTTCTTATAAATTAGGGATTTAGAAGATGAAAAAACAAGTTCTTATAGGTAATTGTTATTTAATTAAATGTTTAGGTTTTATTGACAATTAGGGGTTTGTATTGAAATTAGGGATTTGAATTGTGTTGTATGAAATAAAGATTAGGGATTTGAATTGTGTTGTATGAAATAAGATTAGGGATTTGAAAATAGTGATTTTATGAATTCGAATTGTGTTATTTGTAATTGTGATTTGTAAATAACTAAACAACTAACAAACCCAAAATACCAAATAACATTTTATAAAAACATTAATAAGTTAATAACTAACAAACCCAAAATACCAAATAACATGATCAAAATTATAATAATCCCAAAATTTAAATAACTTAAAAACCTAACAGGTTTATAAGCTCAAATACCCATTACCCAAACTAAATAAATTTAAAAAACTAGTTATACCAATAACCCTCACCGCCTCACCCTGTCGTCGATCACCCAACAACCTTTGTCCCTATCGTCAATGATAATGATATGCAACCAGCTGATTCTGATATCAAGTTAACAACTCCTTCAAGTTCAATTCATTCGAGTTCAATTCCTTCGGATTTATGTTGAATGATCTTCATTCGGACTCTTTTATTATCGTATTTTTTCTTTTATTTATATATATGTACGGTAAAAAAAAATTTACGTTACCCCTGAACTTTTCCTCTAGATCCGCCACTGATTTCAATGATACACATCTCATTTTCTTGACATGCTGACATGCACCCCTTCTGAGAGATTTACTCTTTACAAGATTCGTAATCTCAACTAAACATCATAGCTCTCTTTCAATATGAAAACACAACTTTTATAGTAACTTGCATATTATACGATATTCACCCAAACATACATTACAGAAATATTTAAAACACAACCATCTATAGACTCTAATAAAACAAGGTTTTTAGAGTCACATGTCATTCTCTTAAACCACCAATTTGACACGTGGCACACTCTTACACCATCTTTATTTTTAGTTTTTTGATATATTAAATGCTTACCATACTAGACATTTAATTTAAATATATTACCATACTTACATACTAATTTAAATTATAATTTATGGCTTTCATTTAACCTTTTATATTATGTCATAAAATTTTCATTTAACCATATATTAATTCAACTTCTACGGTATTATTCCTCAATTCCACTTAACCTTTTATATTATGTGTTAAGAATATATAAACTTTCCTCTGTTTCTGTATTGCTTTCTAAAATAAACTCTTTAATTTAGTGGATTTTTATTTTATAAAATTTTTTATTCACCAATTTCGATTTCTTACTGTACAATTAGCTGATCCAATTATAATATATTTATCAAATTATCAAAGTATCAAATATTTAAGGACATATAGTATCTAACATTAGTCTGATAAGTTATCTCTCATATATTAAATTACATTTAAACTTATTTTTGTCAACTTACGATCACTACTATCTCTATATTTCTTTGAAAATTACAATGCCTTTTTAATTAAAACTCCTTTAATTTTGTAGATTTTTATTTTATTAAATTTTTAACTCATCAAAATTGGTTTTCAAATGTAAAATTAATTAATCTAATTATAATATATTTATCAATTATTAAAGTATCATATATTTAAGGACTAAATAGTATGTAATATTACTCGGATACATTATTAATTGATCAATTATAATATATTTATCAATTATTAGTTTTAATTAATTCAAATTGTTACCTTTTGTTTTTAACAATAAGTATACAATTACGTATCATATAGGATGCACATTTCATAATTATGTATTTCACAAAGACTATAAATTAATAATACATTCTTTGCAAAATTTACATTCGAATTACATTCCCAACTATCAAACAAGATATGATGTTTTTAAATTCTATCAAATACAAAACTATGTTCATTTAATAAATTTTTTTATAATTATTTCTCACTTTTCGAAATTTTGTTGTATAATGGCATCCTGGAGAATTACATTGTTCAACGACCTAAATGTTTTACAGAAAGATTATACCATAATGGTTCAAATTATCAAGGATTTGAAGTAGACAACTATTCAATGATCCAAGAAAAGTTTACTCTTTTGAAATGATAATAATCGATGAAAATGTATTCCCACAATCTCATTCTTTCTACTTTTAATTTTCCGTATTAAAACAATTCACCATTTATACGTTTAAAAATTTCTCTTCATTTCATCTTATTCATGGGGTTCAATATAGAGGCTATTGTTGCTGTTATAGATCCAAACACTGATCCTGGTCAACAAAATGGTAAAAATGAAATAAAAGAATATTACGATTGTAGATATATTTCAGCTTGTGAAGCTTCATGAAGAATTTTCGGTTTTGATGTACATTACCGTTATCCATCGGTCATCAGGTTGCCTTTCCATTTGGCAAACCAACAACAAATCATTTATGGTGTTGATGGTGATATAAATAACGTACTAAGTAAACCGTCTGTTGCCTCTATAATATTTTTATCTTGGATGTTTTATTTATATTTATTTGATTATAATAATTAAATTTATTTCATAACAAATTTTACTATTTCTTAAATTTATTGAATGTGAAACTAATTACTCATAATTTCTATGTATAAATTCTAGCTTTGTCTCTAACAAATAATCAAATAAAAAATTTAACGTTGTATGACATTGAAAAGTATTTATTACGGAATAATTCAAAACTTAAGTCATTTACAAGTATGCCTTACCCAGACAATGATTGTTTGTCTTATTCAAATAATCATTTAATTAGCAAGAAGTTATTATATGATATAGCAAACGAGATGTCTGAATTTGAAATCTTTCGTATTCTTTAACGGATGAATTACAATTAGTTTTTAGTGAAATCATGACTGTTGTTAAGTTAATAAAGGAGTTTTTTTCATTTATGGATATGACAAAACTGGTAAAACCTTTCTATGGAAGACATTGGCCGTAACAATAAGGTCTAAAGGTGAGATTGTATTAAATGTAGCATTCAATGGAATAGGATCTTTGTTGCTTATCGGAGGTTGTACTCCACACTCACGTTCCATATTCCATAAATGTAAACAAAGATTCTGTTTGTCACATAAAACCGACCAGTGAAGTTGCTTATTTATTAAAGCAAACAAAATTGATTATTTGGGATGAAACACCCATGACTCATAAGCACACATTTGAAGCATCGGATAAGAAGATGAATGATGTATTAACTATAAATACTTTCGTACATTTAGATATGTCATTTGGTGATAAAGTATTGTTTTTTGTGGTGATTTTCAACAAATTTTACATGTGGTTTCAAATGGTAGTCGTCAAGAAATTGTTAATGCATCATTAAGCTCATCATATATTTTGAATAAATGCAAGTTATTTAACAAAAAAATGCGACTAAAAGCCAAGGGACAAGGTGTTGACACTAAAGGAATTAAACAATTTGCTACATGGCTTCTTGATATAGGAGAGGGTAATGTTGGTGGTTATAACGATGGTGAGGCAACTATTTACTATACCTCATGAACTCCTTATCAACGAATCGCTCGATCCTTTAGCAAGTTTGATTCAATTTGTTTACCCATCCACGTTAGAGAACTACAAAGACAAAAGTACTTTCGTGAGAGAGAAATTTTTACACCAAAAATGAGGTCGTTCATGAAATTAAAGATCATCTGCTTTGGCTTTTCCCTGATGATGAGATAAAGTATCTACTTTGGATAACACACGTCAAATGGAACATTTTAATATCCCATTACAGGACAATTCGCACTCTCCTTATTTTCTAAAGGCCTAAAAATATCCGGATTGCCAAATCACAGGTTAGTATTGAAAGTTGGAGTTGTCGTTATGCTTCTACGTAGTATCGACCAACAAAATGGTCATTACAATAGTACTCGCCTACAAATTTCTATTTGGGAAACGGGTTATTGAAGTTGAGATAATATCTGAAAGTAATATTAGATGCCGAACATTTATTGCAAGAATTAATCTCGTGCCATCCGATAAATAATCCCTTTCAAATTCACAAGAAGACAGTTTCCACTATTGCAATGAAGATTAACAAAAGTCAGGGATAATTACTGTCAAAAGTTGGTTTGCATTTAAAAGACCAGTATTCACTCATGGACAGTTATATGCGGCTTTGTCAAATGTGAAGATTACAGACGGTGTAAAATTACTCATTTTAGATCAAATTTGTAACATTACCAGCGAGACACAAAACGTTGTATACAAACAGGTATTTAGACATCTATGAGAAAGTTTTGAGAGTATGAATGGTATTTTAATTATATTTTCATACTTTGAATTTTTTATAATGTTTATTATATAATCAATGTTTAATGAAAGTCTGGTTGTTTAATTCAACCGTGTATCACACGGGCTCTAACCTAGTTATTTATATACGTTAACCTTCAAAGTTAATAAAGGGGGATATGATAAGTACATTTCCCATGTGTGTTCTTAATTTATCCTCTTTTAGACTTAATTACACGGATAGTCCCTGTGGTTAGGCCTGATTTCACTTTCGGTTCCTAACTCTTATAAATTACAAGGTTGGTGCAGTATTTGACATAAAAGTAACAAGCTTAGTCCCTGTAGTGAATGAACGTTAATTATTGTTGTTAAGTGCGTGTGAAATACAAAATTACCCTTAGTACTATAAGCTTAAAAATAAAATTAATTTTTGACTTGATGGCCCCATTACCCCAAACTCCTCTTCACCATTTCTTTTTCACCATCTCTAGTACTCTCCTACCACCATAAAAGCCTCCACCTTCAATCACCACCACCACCACCACAATCACCAATACCACCACCACAATCACCGTCACCACCAACACCTCCTTCAACCACCACCACTAGCACCAGTGCACCACCTTTAATCTTCAACCACCTTCACCACTAGCACCATCTTCACCATCGTCACCACCAGCACCACCTTCACCATCGTCACCACCAGCACACCTTTAACCACCATCACTACCAGCACCTTCAACCATTATCACCACCAGCACCACCTTCAACCACCAACACCACCTTCAACCTTCAACCACCACCAGCACAACCTTCAACCGCCACTACCAACACCACTTTTAACCACCACTAGTAGCACCACCTTCAACCTTCAATCACCACCATCACCAACCATAACCTATATCATATTCGACCACCATCACAATCAAATCCATCATTGTTCTTGGTGGTGGTGGCTAAAGGGTTTTAACTGTGGCACCGAAGAGAGGGTGGTGAAGATGGACGTGACAATGGTGTCATAGTGGTGGTCGGCTTCTAGTAAGGTGGTGGTGAATATGAAGTGAGGTGGGGTAAAGGTGAGTCACTTGTGTTGGACGGTGAGTCGCCGGTAATAAAAGTGGTGGCGGCTGAAAACGGTGACTGGTGAAAGAGAAATTGAGTGTACGGGTATAGTTACTAAAGATAATTTAACAGTCAAATTTAATATCCATTCACTTCAGGGACCAAACTTTTTATGTTTGTGCCAATTATTAGACCAACCTTGTAATTTTTAATATCTAGGGACCAAAAGTAAAATCAGTCTTAACCACAAGAACTGACAGTGTAATTAAGCCCCTCTTTTATTCGACCACCTATTAGTCATATTACATTATTACATGTATAGGTATTAATTGTTGGAAGAAATTAATCAATAAGTTATATGGTGTAGAAAGTTAATTAAAAAGTCAAATTGTCACTTCTTTAAGAGTCAAACTGATGTGTTTAATCGGAATTAAGGGGTTAATTATGTTAGTATTGTTAGTTGCTAACCGCCAATGTATGTGTATAAATACCCCAACAGTATGTCATTTGTATGTATTAAATCTTATTTGTATTTGTGTATATCATCAAGATCTTTCCCCTTTTGTTCTTCGAGAGTCTCTTGATAATCGATGCATACTTATATAAATTGTTCACTATCCAGGGCCTTAGCATTAATCAACAAGTTTGCAAATAATACAAACCCTTGGTCAAATTCACCCTGTAAGGCCCTGTTCCCGGGCACCTCACAGTTAGTCATTCATCGCACATAAAACATACATTATACATTTAAAACATCGTAGCGGAAATTAATTTAAAACCATTTTATATATTAATGACAACTTTTGCAAAGTAATACAATCTAGTAACTGTTACAAAACATCTTAATTTGCATTACATCACAAAAACGTCATTGTTATACAAATGGATGCCATCCCACAAATGCCAAGTAGCTGCCCCTGTGCCATTCTCAGCAACTCTTACCTGCCAACTGAAAAATACATAAAAGTCAGCGTTGCTAAGTGAGTTCTAGTTTTATAAACAAAATACCTTACTTTCATTAAAATCTTTCTTACTTTCATACGCGATCATGCATCATACGTACAGATAAAAAATATTATTATTAACTTTCATTATTATTCATTTTCCATCACCATCATATTCATAATTTCATTCCATTTTATTTTCATTCTTTTGTTACATACTTTAAGTATCTCTTACTTTCGTTCTCATTCTTTCATAACGTACTTTACATCATTCTTTTACTTTCTTACTTTCTTTCTTTCTTTCTTTCTTTCGTATGTTACGTCATTCTTTTACTTTCATACGGATCGATGAAAATACCCTGAAAATTGTGCACGAAGCTGATGCTGAGCCTGTGATAATAAAACCACGAACATTGTGCATGAAGCTGACCCAGTCACCTAGGGCAAGTCATCTCTCCCATTCATTCAAACCAATTGGTAATACCCCCAAACATTGTGCACGAAGCTGATGTTGGGCCTGTGGTAATTAAACCACAAACATTGTGCACGAAACTGACCCAGTCACCTAGGTATTAGGACCGTGTACGTACGGAGTACTAACTGCTTCAACGTGAAACCAGATCAAATAGTGTGGAATCCTATTTGATTGGCGATCCAATCAGGGAGAACGTTAATCCGATCAAAACTAACGATGAGAATACATTAAGAATTGATTAGAATCGATCAGAAACGTTCTATGAAGTTGGAAGGGACTCTCTGGATGAACTGGGACGGCTAGGGTTAAGAATTCTCGAAGTGTTCTGTTTTTCCACGAATTAAGTGGTATTTATAGGTTACAGTCTTCATTCGTACGACTGAGCCATGCGTATGGCTCAGTCGTGCGACTGAGTCGTACGATTGATTCATTCGTACGACTGAGTCAGTCTTGTGACTCAATCGTGTGATTGACTTAATCACTTGGTTCAGTCATGCGACTGGCCCATTCGCATGGTCTAGTCGTGAGACTGAATCATGAGACTTAGTTAAACATATTCCCGAACCTTTAACGATGCAGAACTATGTCTAGCAACTATAAACCTATATAATATGTTCATATAAGTGTGTAACAATCAATCATATGAATAGATATAACATTTAACAACCAATAAACATTCAACGAAGAGTTTATCATTACATATATCAAACATTACATCAGTGTTACAAAATGAAAGTCAATTACATTTAAGCTCACTAGACCTAGAACTAGGGACATGTGTACCAACAAACTCCCTCTTAGACCTAGTTCTATCTAATCTTTGACCTCCTTCTTGAACTCTTCATATCTCTTAACTCGTTCTTCTCTTGAAACCCCAGCATGAATATCCAGTGCGAAGCATAGATGTATAACATGTTGAAACTGAAGTGCTTGCACGATATCCTGCGTGTTAAAAATAGTGGCCACTTGTATAATGTGTAAACATCTGCTGCAGACAAGTTTATGAGCCACATTGGATCAAATACCCTTATTGTCTCTATCGCTCCCTCCTTATCCAAAACTATGATGGCTTCTCCAGTGCGCCAGTCATAATACCACCATTTGAAATGGGGTGCGAAATCTTATGGCATCTCCTTCAATGGAATACGAGACATTATGCGCGGAGGGTGCCATTTCAAAACAACCTTCGGTCTTCCTGAGGTAGGGTCAACCTCTGTCTTATGAATAGGGCTGTTGAGGTTTGAAATTGACCCACCTCGTATGGTACTCCTTCTTCATTGCCTTCTCGAACCATCCCGATATCTTTCCGGGAACAGCATACAGGAGGTTCAAGTTGGCTAGACGGTTTAGCTCAAATCCAGGGAGAGTTTTCAGATCGTGTGGGAAACTGAAATACTCTATGCCCTTCTCTCTCTTGACGGCATATACTTTGAGGTCCTCAAAATATGCCCAGCTGATGATCTTGCCAGACACCTTCTGATGTTTCTTTACCTTGTAGAGCTTGGTGTAGGCATTTGACTTTGTAGGCACTCGCTGTTTCTTCATTTCCTCCAGGTAGGCTGCCCACTCAGCCTTTTTGGATGCTAGATCAGCATCATCCGCCTGAGGATCTTCTTTTGTAGCTTCTTTTGCAGCTATCTTTTCTTCCAGTTTGTCAAATGCACTGCTGCCAAATGTTTCTCCCAGATCCGGTAGTACTTCGCCTTCGGCGTTAGTATACTGGGGATAATGGTCAGCAGTGACATCCTTGACCTCCACCTCGTCGACATCCTGTAGCTCCTCATCACTGACTACGTCGAATTCTGGAGCATCCTTCACCAACTCATCTGGATTTAGACTGAATAGTTCGGCAATCAGTTCATCAGTCATATCATGTATTATCTCTCCCTCTTCAGGTGTGTAGCTGACAGAGCAATGTACTATCCCTTGCAAATCGAGAATCATTGTCAATTGATTCTCGATTTGTCGAAGAGGTACCACATCGTGCTCGTCTGCCTGTTTAGATGAACCTGTTAAAGAAATAACCAAACACAATACGAGTTAGTATACATGATGCACATGACAAGTGGCAGTTCAACTTTTCATTTATTTATTTAAATAGACATTGATACATGATTTTAAGAACAAAAGTTTAATAACATAAAGACATCTAAGCTTTGGTTTTACCTTGAATCATAGCTGGATCTTCTGTAGGTGGGGAGGTAGGAGGTGCAGACAACGATGCTCCTTGGTCTTGTCTCTTTTTCGTCCTTTTCTCTTGACCATAAGTAGAGGCAGATGCAGCTGCATCTCCTTCTTCGTTCTCATCATCATTCTCTCTACCTCTTGCTTCACCATCACTATTCTCATCATCCTCACCATCATCATCCTCATCATCATCATCCTCATCATCATCATCCTCACCATCATCTCCTTCACCAATCTTCAGAGGTTCCTCTTTAGATCCTTTTAGTTGGAGCATGATCTTCTTGTTTGCAACCTCAAACTCCTCCAGCTTCTTGGCAGACTCCTCCCTATGCTCTTGGAGTTAAGCTATCTGTTGTGCCTGCTAAGAAATCTGCTGAGCTTGAGAAGCATTGAGCTCCTCCAGCTGACATAACTTAGCAGACTTCTCCTCATCACCTGCTAACAGCTTCAGCACCATCCTGTTTAGTGCTGCCAGCTGTTCCTCCACTCCAATAGGAGGGAGGGATGATCCGGTGGGGAATGTGTAAGGGCCAGCTTGATGGCTCGTGGTGGTAGCAGTGGCTATGGTGAATATGGGTGGTGAAGTATGAATAGGTGGAGAGGTATGGGGGTGGCTGTGGTAGGTGGTGTAGTGGTGGTAGGTGGTGTATGGTGGTAGGTTGTTTAGTGGTGGTAGGTGGTGTGGTGGAAGATGTGGTGGAAGTAGAAATAAGCGTGAACCTCTGTCTCTTCGGCTTCTTCCTATGGGGCTGAGCCATCCTCTTCATCCGAGTCCCCCTGGACCCGGAGTCTCCCCCTTGGCTACTGGGCTGGTCTGGGGTGTATGATGGATCTAAAATAGTCTCCCCAGACCCGCCCGGACGTCCACCAACCGTCCTAATCCCCCTCTTGGTGGCAACCACCTGGCTGCCCACCGTCCTAGTCAGTGGCTCCTCATCAGACTCCTCCTCTTCATCAGGCTGGAAGTCCTGATGAAACCCAGCAGTCTCCAAACCTCCTTATGGAGATGGTGGAGATGTAAAATCAGCAGTAGTGGTCTGAGTATGCGACGGACCTGTATCTCCACCATCACCACTATCATCGTCGTCGGAGTCATCGTCTGGAAGGACTATCTGCTCTATATCAAAATCACTGTCATCGTGGTGCCACTTTCGCCTAGCTGGCACCACATAGTCCTCCCGGGCCAGATGCCTGAATAATATCCTCACCTGTGGCTTCACCTGCTTGCCCCGGTAGACCTTCATCCGTCCCAGAGTAGTGTCATCCATAACCTCTAGGACCACAGCATCCTCTTTCTCCTTAGGCAGCGAGGGGAACTTCTGATCTATGATCATCTGTATAAACCGTGGATACATACAGAAGCTTTCCTTCCCCTTCGCCTCGATGTTCTCCACCAGATAGGTGAAGATCATCCTAGAAAAGCTGAATGGACGATTCAGCACCAACACCGCGTAGGCGTTCTGCATTTGGTCGGAGAGCTCGTCAAAGCCACCCTTCCTAGAGGCGATGCATCTCAGTAGAACATGGGCTAAGTATTCGAACTGGGGGCACAAGTTGCTCTTGTTGAGCATACATGCATTGATTTCCCCAGAGTACTTAGCCCTCATGAAGCAACCTCGAACAGTGAGGGGATGTAATCGGGTGGGGCAGTCAGAATCATCCCCGAACTCTAATACTGTCCAGATCTCCTCCTCAGTAATCTCGATGGCCTGCCCAAATATAGAACTCCAGATAGTATGGGGCTCAGTGGACCTATCAACAGTAACGCCTTCCCAAAACACCTGCTGTACGGATCTGTAAGGTGTGCATGTCGTAGAGATCGCTCGAAAAATCCTCGAACGACGTAGAAATGTGATAATGCCAGCAAAATCCACATCGTTGCGGGATGAGAGATCGAGATGAGCACAGATGTTGTGCTTGGTACTCATTGTCCACTGACTAGACATTTGTGACACAAAGTAAGTAAACATTAGCACGTGTCAGAGCGTAACAGTTTTATGCAATGAACTAGAAAATTTGTTCAGTCATGCGACTGAGCTGAGCAACTGAGATCTAGTCGTGCGAATGAGCTGTGCGACTAAGATCTAGTCGTGCGAATGAGCTGTGCGACTAAGATCTAGTCGTGCGAATGAGCTGTGCGACTAAGATCTAGTCGTGCGAATGAGTCATGCGACTGAGTTCTAGCCGTGTGAATGATCTCATACGTACGACTGAGTCATGCGACTGGACTTAGTCGTATGTTCTCTCATGCGTTTACCTCAGTCGTGTGATTGAGCTCAGATGCATGGTTCAGTCGTGCGATTGAACCATTCGTCCATCTCAGTCATGTGGTTGAGCCATTCGCCTCGCTCAGTCGTGCGATTGAAGTTCATCAGGGTGTCCAATCTCCTGTCCGACGGTTCATTCAAATTCAATTTTTGAGCTATACTTGATGTTAAACGTTAAGGATTGGCTCATTAGGTTCGCAGAAGACCGACTAAACCCCTAACAACTTTCTTTTGATCAAAATGATTAGTTTTAGTGGTTTATTAGTCATTTTTATGTTCGGATAGCTTTAGGTCATATTTTTCGATCTTTTAGACGTGTAGTAACCGGTTTTTTCGTACTAACTTGTCGCGCAGTACCTGTATAATCAAAACAATCGTCAGAGAATGTCAAATAATGGTCTAGATCGTTCAAATACAATTTTGGCAGTATGGGTTTGTGTCGTACGATATAGAGGCGATTTGAGTGAATGAACGACTGAGACCAACTCTCCCTCTATTTATACTAGGGCAACATTCAGTCGTGCGATTGAGGCTGGTCGCACGATTGATTCGTGCGACTGGGCTTCAGTCGTACGACTCGCCCATACGGTCACCTCCAATCGTACGATTGAGGGTCATTCGTGCAACTGTCACATTCGGTCACCTTCAATAGTGCGATTGGGTTCATTCGTATGGTCCAGTCGTATGACTGGTCCATACTCATGGTCCAGTCGTGCGAATGGGTTCATTCGTATGGTCCAATCGTACGACTGGTCCATACTCATGGTCCAGTCGTGCGAATGGGTCATACTTATGAAATTTTGCCTTTTTGACCCTTTGACCCTTAGCCCCTTATAATAATAGATAAAATATTTTGATTAGTTGATTATCTCAGACATGACAATTTTAAATTAAAGATCCTTTGATCACCTCAGACGTGATCCATTTATCCACCTGATCACCTCAGACGTGATCCATTTATCCACCTAATCACCTCAGACGTGATCCATTTATCCACCTAATCACCTCAGACATGATCCATTTATCCACCTATCACCTCAGACGTGATCCTTTTACTTTTTCAGAAACAAATGATTTAAGATTTACATTAAGTTCATTGTGTGACCTTTACAAAGATGAATAACATAGCATAGTCCGATACTTACACACTTTACAAATAACTTGAAAACTAAACTAAGTAACAAAATAAACATGTTTTTGTGATTTCGTTAGGGTAGGGTAGAGTAGCCTATTAGCATTAACATCATTTCTAAGACAGATTCATATGGAATCAGACAGGCATAAACTCAATTACTTGGAACTTTTATGTATATATTGAAATGGAAACTAACATATTTACATATCACAGTTTCTCATTCATCTGAGACTTCTAAGCTCTAACTGGAAATCATGCTTGATCTGATATGTAACACATATTGATTTTGAACATCAGGCAGTGCAGCCACGACGATTGTCAGTATACTTGTCCACTTAAATCCATACACAGACTTTTGACACATATTGGTGATTTATTTGGTTATATTATTTCAGCCAACATTTATGGATCCCAAGCTTATATGGTAATCAACATTCCTCAGGAGAATTTTGAGCGGTCTACGGGTATTTTGACAAGAAGAGACTATTGATAGAGCTTTCAAAGAGAAGCCAAGACTCAGGTCAGTGCCACCGCACAGCAGAGAGGCGGCAAATAATAATGAATTCTAGAATATCTAGGTTATGCTTATTCTCAGGTCAATGCCATCGCACAGCAGAGAGGCACACAACCTATCTTCTTGTTAGAGCACCTTTAAAATTTTCTTTTGCACATAACGCACCAACAACATAGGTTATCAGCTTGATTGCTTTTATTTTCATTTTTCGTGCTTTGCTCTTTTTGTGGTTATCTGCACACTTTTAGTGGCGTTTATTTGCTCGTCACCCCTTATTGGAAATAACTGATTGTGTTAACCAGTGATAAGATGGGAACCCACAGTCAGTTGAACAGATTAGTTTAAATTGAGTTCACCAATGATGTTTACTAGTCTATTGTGTTGAATCTACCGACACATCGTATAATGAACTAGCACCACCTTAGATCGACTTTCTCCGTGTAATTACAATAACAAACAAGCGTACTATCATTTTCCCAATTTGTTAGACTTAGAATTCTCTGACTAACAATTTTCTGTGATTTAATTTAAACTAAAATTACAAAAATTGAAAATCTTTTTGGTGTTCCAAGTAACTTGACGCCTGTGTACTATCACTTTCCATAGCATTGAATCACATTCTTAAATATTTTTTTGTTTTTACCCTTTTAGCTTATCTGCCCTCCCCCCCTCCCCTATTTTTTAAGTAAATAAATAAACAAACAAACAAATATTTTAAGTAAATAAATACTGAAACTAAATTAATCTCCCCCTAAAATTCTAAAACCGGAAATATTTTTTGTGTTTTTGGATTTTTAAGACAGGAAATTGAAACAAGATAAATAAAAGAAAATAAAAGGAAAAGAAAAAGAAATTAAACAAGTGTCGGACTAAGCATTTGTCTCTTCTAGAATTACGTCACTTTTCTTTTTCACGCCGTTGACCTCTAACAGATAGAAAAATACGGGTTTAACAAACGGTTTGGTGTAGAGGTCGGCGCGTTGAAAATCCGTGTTTATTTTAACCACATCAATTAATTGTTTTTCATAGCAGTCACGTATGAAATGATACTTTATGCCAATGTGTTTTGTTTTTGGGTGTTGAACAGGATTTTTAGTTACAACTATGACAGCAGAGTTATCAACAAATATAGGGGTATTAGAAAATTGCAAACCGTAGTCCCGCATTTGCTGTTGGATCCAAATGATCTGAGAGCAGTAACTTGCAGCAGCAACGTATTCAGCTTCACATGTTGACAAGGCAACAGATTTCTGCTTCTTGCATTGCCAGGTGACTAATCGCCTTCCAAAGAACTGACACCCTGCTGATGTTGACTTGAAGTTCATCTTGCAGCCGCCGTAGTCTGAATCACTATACGCAGTTAGCTCAAAGTCATCATCATGAGGATACCACAACCCCAGTGTTGGAGTACTCTTCAGATAACGAAAAATCCTTTTCACCCCGATCAGATGATTTACTATTGGTTTTGCTTGATATCTTGAGCACAGACATATGGCGTACATGATATCTGGACGTGAGGCAGTGAGATACATGAGAGATCCGATCATCCCACGATACATAGTGGCATCCACCAAATCCCCATTTTCATCTGGTGCCACATCATGGTTTGTGGCGAGTGGGGTACCGGCAAGAGTGACATTTTCCATATCAAATCGACTAAGAATATCTCCAACATACTTAGTCTGATGCAGAAAAATACCGGTAGGTGTTTGATCCACCTATAATCCCAGGAAGAACTTCATCTCTCCCATGGCACTCATTTCAAATTCTGCCTTCATCACTGATTCAAATTCTTTACATAATTCTTCGTTTTGAGAACCAAAGATTATGTCATCCATATAAATCTGCACCATTAGTAAATCTCCATCTCTCTCTTTTATAAACAACGTGCAGTCAATCACACCTCTACGAAAACTGTGTTTCAACAGGTGAGTGGAGAGCTTCTCATACCAAGCTCGAGGAGCCTGATGTAACCCGTACAAAGCCTTGTCCAGCTTGTATACTTTGTCCCGATGGTAAGGATCCTTAAATCCTTCGGGTTGACTGACGTAGACCTCTTCACGGATTTCCCCATGAAGGAATGCACTCTTTACATCTAGTTTATAGACTTTGATCTTCATATAAGATGCATTGGCTAGGAAGATACGAATTGCTTCCATTCTAGCCTCAGGTGCAAACACTTCATTGTAGTCAACTCCCTCGACTTGTCTGAAGCCTTGAACAACCAATCTTGCCTTGTTTCTGATAATGACACCCTGGTCGTCCTTCTTGCAGCGTAGCACCCATTTGGTGCCTATCACCTTAACTCCTTTGGGCCTGTCAATGAGTGTCCACACTCCAAGCTTCTTGAACTGTAGCAGCTCTTCCTGCATAGCGTTGACCCAAGCCTCATCCTTCAGGGCATCGCTTACGTGTTTGGGCTCGACTTGAGAAACAAAACATTTGAAAGCCCCGTCATTCACATAGACCTTTTCCATAATTGCAGCATAGTTAGCAGAGTAGAGCTGATTTCTCGTCTGCACACCAGAGTGAAGATCCCCAATGATAGTCTCCGAGGGATGAATCACACTGATCCTAGTCACAGGTGTCGTAGGAACGACAACTTCAGTCTCCAGATTTGTGATGTTAGGTTTAGTATCTGGATTCCCTGATGCATGTTCAGAATCTGTTGAGCTTACATCTTGATTAACGTTATGCTCATTGCTTGTCTCAACTGCTTCTTTATCGTCTGATGAATCATCACTCTCGTCCTGAGCAGCTGCTAAAGATCCTAAAGCATCACTAGCCGGTGCCACATTGCTGGTATCCAGATTCGGTGTATTGAGGACATCATACATCATCTGAGCAGCAATCTCTTCATCTGAATCTCTCGGAGGAATGTTGAATGATTTGAAAAAGCCATCGTAGTCAAAGAATGACGACGGACCTTTTCCAGCAGGGGGATGGTGTATCGTTGCACATCAACGTTACACCATACTTCTACCTGACCTGTTGAGTTGTTATAAACTCGTTTGTCTGGTATTTTGTATCCTAGAAAGATCCCCTGATCTGCTTTCTCGCTGAACTTGCCCTTGGGAGTTTTCTTCAGTAACGTGCATGGAGCTCCAAATGGTTCCAGATACTCCAGCTTAGGTTTGCGTTTCTGAAGCAACTCATAGCAAGTCTTCCCATGCCGCTTAACTACTAACACACGATTAAGCGTGTAGCACGCATTGGCAACAGCTTTATTCCAGAACTGTACTAGCAATTTAGAATCTGCCAACATAGTCCTTGCAGTCTCGATCAAGCTTCTATTCTTGCGTTCATCAACTCCATTCATATGTGGCGTGTATGCAGAGGTGAACTGATGAACAATTCCTTTTTCCTTGAAAAAAGCATCCATCCACTGATTCTTAAATTCAGTGCCATTGTCTGAACGAACCTTCCTGACCTTCAGCTTGTAGAGAGACTCCAGTGTAGTAACGAGCACCTTGAACGATTCAACGGTTTCAGACTTAGCTTTTAGAAACATCACCCAGGAGAAACGTGAGTAGTCATCTGTGACTACAAAGCAGTACCAGTCTCCAGCGATACTCTTTGTGCCGACAGGACCCAAAAGATCCATATGTAGTAGCTCCAGGGGCATCTCAATAGAGTTAACATGCTTGGTCTTGTGACACTTCCTGGTCTGCTTTCCCTTCTTGCATGAGACACAAAAATCTGGAAGTTTGAAGTTCTTTACAGTAACTACCTCAACTAGGTTGTTATGAATCAGATGATTCATCTTCCTGTGATTTATGTGTCTCATTCTCCTGTGCCATTAGATGGACTCCTTCTCTGTGGCCTTTGACAAAAAGCACTGAACAGTGGACTCAGTAGTAGAAGCATTTGACATGTCCAAGATGTAAAAATTGTTGTACCTTGATGCTGACATTAAAACCTGCTCCTCAGGAATCTCCATCTCCTTCTTCAGAATGTAACACTTCCTATTGTCAAACATTACTTTGAAGCCCTTGTCATATATCTGAGAAACTAAAAGCAAATTGTTTTCTAACTGTTGAACATAATTCACTTTATCAAACTTTACCTTTCTATTACTTATTTCTCCTTGTGCGGTAATGTAGCCTCCTTTGTTTCCAGCAAAAGAAACATGTCCCCCTTTAATTTGTTTGACATTGAAAAGGAGAGACTGATTTCCCGTCATGTGCCTGGATGCTCCGCTATCTACTATCCATGTGTTGGTAGAAGCACTATAGCGGACAACCTGCACACAATAGAAAATAATTAGCTAAGGAGGGGAACCCAAGCCTTGACTGGCTTGGGTTTCCCAGAGGCATCACATATCACAAACTCAACCCACTGACCTTTAGCAGTTGGGGAGACCTCATCCTTCATCTTATCAACACTATCAGACACAACAGATGTTTTAGCTTTCCACAGACCATCCTTGTGTAAGGATTGTTTATGGTAAACCGATGACTGATTTACCATTTGAACTTTAGGTTTTTTTTCAAAAACCGGTTTCACCTCAGGCATCACAGACTTGCCAGTGACTTGTCTGTGTTGTCTGTGGTGTTGGGGAGGGGTAAGAGACCTAGCAGGTGTTTTAAACCTAACAGGAGTCTTAGATATCTGTTTTCAATAAAACTGTTTAACTTCTTGATCTAGTTCAACTTTAAGCCTTGGTGTCTGATAGCGAGGACAGTGTGAAGAAATGTGGCCTCTTTGTCCACAAGTATAGCATGATCTCCTCTCAATAGGACTCGGAGATCTCTTGTGGGGTGGGGAGCAAACTTCAGGTATGGGCTTTTTGGTCTCAACCTTTTGATTTTCACCTTCTTTGACAAATTTTACTTGTTTAACATTTTAATTACTTTGTCTTTTAAGATGATTGTGATCTTGCTTAACAGGTTTAGACTGAGTGGTTTTTGAAGTCTTAGGTTATGTGACAGCAGATTTTGAACCCAACCCAAGAGATGCTTGAACATCCTCTTCCACCCTGTTCTCAATGATGGTTTTATCCTTTGTGCCTGAAGTTGATGTCTTCTAATCAGCAACCGGAGGAGCAGGTTTAACTGCAGTGTCTGGATCACTAACCAGAGGAGTAGTCACCACATGGTCCTTGATGGGATTATTATTAACATGTCTCTGTTTGGTGTTCAGGAGGATCTCATGTGGTGGACGCACAACTTTATAACCCAGCCCTTCCCCGTTGTTTCTTTTTTTAACCAAGTTTTTCAAGATGTGGGAGGAACTAGCTAAACTATGTAGTTTTTGCTTTAAGGATTCATTTTGAACTTGTAAAACAGCTCTATCCTTTTTAGTTTCCTCAATTGTTTTTAAGTAAAACTTGATGTCATTTTCTTGGTTAAAAGAAACAACCTCAGTCTCTTTTAATTGTTTTCTCAGCAAGTCAACTTTCTCCTTAAAACTGCTTTCATTTTGCTTTAATACTCGATTAGCTTCAGTGCAAAGTTTTAAGTCATTTACTAAGTTACTATTATGTTCTAATAACCTAGAAAATTTCAGATTGATGCTTTCCCTAAACTTATTACATTCAACACATGCATGTTTATCAAAGAGAACGTCTTTTGATTCTACCTGTGCAGATGTAGAGGTGCCAGCCATGAAAGCAGCTGGGGTTCCTGGTGTGCTGCAGATTCTGCATTTAGTTCATCCTCCACTAGTTGATCAACAGCAGCCATAGTCTCATCCACATCAGCAGTATCAAGCTCAACTGAGTTCTCCCCCTTACTCGCTGAGTCTTCATTCAGATCATCAACCGATGCAATGTTAGCTTCACCATCAGATAAGAAACGGAAGGACCAGTCTTGTCCTTCATCACCCTATGCTACCATTGCTTTGGAGTCATGGCTGGTTGATGTTGCCTTTGGAGTCTTGTCCTTATCCTGCCTGTTAAATTATGAAAATGGGTTGCCATTTCCTATCTTCTTAGGTTAGACACACTCTCTCTTGAAATGGCCTTTTTCACCGTAATTGAAACGGGTGACTTTTGACTTGTCAAATCCAAAAGTTGTATCCTTTGTAGCCACCAGGTTCTGTCCCGTCTTTTTAACAAACTTCTTTGCTCTACGCACAGCACTAGCGAGAGCCCACATTATATCCATCCGTTCAAGCTCTGCTTCATCAACCTGCTCATAATCTTCATCTGCTAGATGGCAATTTCCAATCTTTCCTGCAACTAACCCGTCATAAGAATGTACCATAGCAGCAAGTAGATCCATATGCTCCTTAGCAACTTCAACAGTTACGTTGCCCAAATTCTCTGTAGTTAACTTTGTCGGTTGAATTTCTGGAGCATAGAATTGGACACTTGATGATCCACCTGATTCACAACTTGAGGATGTACTTGGGATGCTTGCAGATGTGTTAGACATGAAAACAGTCTGCATAGGTGCACTAGAAGACGCTATAGTAGGAGTCACATTGTAGAGAGAAGGATTCTGAGTGTAGTTTCCCTTTTTAAACTTGTACTTATGTCTTACCTCTTCCTCTCTCAATTTCAGAATAAAATCATTTATGTCCAATGTCTCCAGCACATCATTATGCCTAAAAGTGGTAACAAATGAATCCCACTTATCAGGTAACCCATCAGCCAAACTCGCCACTTTATCTTCCATGGACGTTTTAACCCATGAGTGTGCAGTTCACTCATCAAATGATAGAAGCGGTCGATCACATCATCCAAACTTTCATTCCCAAATGATGAGAAGTTATCAAATTCCTTCTTCAAAGCTTTAGCCTTTAGAGACATGAGCGTAGCATTTCCTTCAAAACATTTCTCGAGAGCTTCCATAACTTTTTGCACTGCTTGTGTTCTAAGAACTGATGGAAGATGTCTTTTGGAATGGACTGTGTCAACACAGCATAGGCCTTCTTCTTAGCATTGTTGGCAAGTTTTGTGCGTCACTCAAACCACTTAGAGTCAGTGGAACACCATCAGCTCCAACTAGCATAGTGTATCCAGTCTCAATAGTACTCCATAAGTTTGTGTCCACTCCATTAAGATGAATTTCAAACCGTCCCATTGAAGATATTCGTCAAGAGACAGAAGCTTTGGTGGTTTGTTGTGATTTCCGATCTCATTCTCCAAGAGCAAAAGATTCTGAATTCTAGAGTCCTTCCCTGCTGAGAGTGCAAAGTTCTGTGTGTACATATTGAATTAGTCTTAAAACTTGAAAACCAACTATGTATGTGACTGGGGATGCGACTAGGATGCGACTGAGACTCAACCGTGCGATTGAGCTTAGTCATGCGACTGAGCAGATGACTAGGACAGTTGTGCGAATGAACAAACCGACTGGGCCAATCGTGCGATTGAGCTGAGCGAATGGAGTTCAGTCGTGCGATTGAGTCAATCGTGCGACTGAGACTGCTGACTTTGAAAATTTTCAAACTTTTCACGCAATTCGACCTAAAAACATAATTTTGAAAACCCTAGTCCGCTGAAACTCGAAAAAGACTAACTTTTGAACACATGCACTCATAAAAACTGGATTTTTATGCAGAAAGAACGGATCTTTTGATTAAAAACGTTGACTTTTGCAAAACGCGATTGAATCCACGAAGAATCAAGAGCCAATGGCTCTGATACCACTTGTTAGGACCGTGTACGTTGGAGTGCTAACTGATTCAACGTGAAACCAGATCAAATAGTGCGGAATCCTATTTGATTGGCGATCCACTCAGGGAGAACGTTAATCCGATCAAAACTAACGATGAAAATACGTAAAGAATTGATTAGAATCGATCAGAAACGTTCTATGAAGTTGGAAGGGACTCTCTGGACGAACTGGGACGGCTAGGGTTAAGAATTCTCGAAGTGTTCCGTTTTTCACGAATTAAGTGGTATTTATAGGTTACAGTCTTCATTCGTACGACTGAGCTATGCGTATGGCTCAGTCATGCGACTAAGTCGTACTATTGATTCATTCGTACGACTGAGTCAGTCTTATGACTCAATCATGCGATTGACGCAATCACCTGATTCAGTCATGCGACTGGCCCATTCGCATGGTCCAGTCGTGCGACTAAATCATGAGACTTAGTTAAACACATTCCTAAACCTTTAACGATGCAGAACTATGTCTAACAACTGTAAACCTATATAACATGTTCATATAAGCGTGTAACAATCAATCATATGAATAGATATAACATTCAACAACCAATAAACATTCAACGAATAGTTTTTCATTACATATATCAAACATTACATCAGTGTTACAAAATGAAAGTCAATTACATTTAAGCTCACTAGACCTAGAACTAGGGACATGTGTACCAATACATACCAAAGGTCTTGTCAATCTTAATAATTGACCCTGTGAGCATGCTTTAGGGTAGCTAACCCGTATCACAGTTAAGCTAACGACAACATGGTTGTGCTCCTCCTTTCTATTTGTTTGCAAGCCATTCTTTCATTCATTGCATTTTACTTTTCATCTTTGTTATCTTTCACTTCATTACGTTATTCTTTACGTTCTTTCATACATTAGTCATACTACTTAAAGTAATAACATAATATTTAATGTATTTCATAATATAATATAAATACGTTTGAATACTATTAAAAGTTAACACATTATAAATACCATACATCAATTATACATAACATAACCCTAACCCATCCCCTAATCATGCTTAAAATGGGTAATCATAGCCCATGGGTCAAATCAGGGTCAAACCCTACATTTCTGGTCTTCCTGAAAATTCAGAAAATTATTCTAAGTGTTTGGGCGCATGGGCACTATTTGGGTGTTCCTGCCCTGTTTAGACGTTTTACCACTATGTGGGCGTCTGACTTATACTTATCATCTATACTTAGGCGCATGACCCTTTTTGGGTGGTTGGTCACTATTGAGGCGCATGGCCCAACACTTGATTCATTTTGGGCAAATCCCAGACGCATGGTTACTATTCAGGCAATTGGGCCTGACTTAGGCGTATGGACACTTAGGCGGTTGGGCACTATTTAGGCGTTTGGGTTTCTAGGTGGTTAGGCACTATTTAGGTGTTTGGGTTTCTGGGCGGTTGGGCACACTTAGGCAATTTGAACGTTGGGCGCATGGGTCACTGTTTAGGCGCATAGGCAACCAACTTGCACTAAATCAACATAAATCAGTCCCAAATTCATATCTAACTTGTTCTAAACTTAGTTCTTATATTCTCAGCTACCAAACACATTCTTAACATAATCATAACATCATATTCACCCAACATATACACCCACCCACATACACATTCGCACACACATACGGGTACTTACACCCATTTTAAGAAAACATGTTTACATGCGTTTCCAGCCCCAAATAAGTTAAAAACATATTAAAAAAGGGTTCTAGAAACTCACCTTATGCAGCTTTCACGTATGACTTCCTCAAAACCCGAATGCAATGAGTTCAACAACCTAAAACCCACCAAAAACACACACACTGAACGTACAAACGCATGTAAGCATGTAACCGAGGCTAAGTCTAGCAAAGAACATCTTAAAAACACAAATTCTTACCTTAATTTCAAATTCTTCTTCTTCTCTCTAGAACCCGAATTCTCTGCTCTTTCTCTCTCTAAAACCGAATGAAAGCTGGTGTGCGGACTAGAGTGGGCGGCTATGCCCACCTTTGTACCAACTTTTGATACTTTTTGTTATTTTGACACTTTTAACTCCTCCAGTTGGGTTAAATTACATTTTTCTCCTTTTTGTTCACGTTTATTATTTCCTTCTCGTCTACAAAAATATCCGGGTGTTACAAGTCCACCCCCCCTTATATAGGTTTCATCCCCGAAATCCGTTACTCCTCAAACAGATGAGGGTAATGCTGCCTCATATCTTCTTCAGTCTCCCACATAGACTTGGACCCCTTCCTGTGCTTCCACTGTACACGCATAAGAGGAACCACTTCATTCCTTAACCTTTTCTCTTTACAATCAATGATCGACATTGGTTGCTCCACATAATTGAGCCGTTAATCTACTTCGATATCTTCCAGTGGTACAACCATATCCTCGTCTGCCAAACACTTCCGCAAATGAGAAACATGGGATATCGGGTGAATTCCACTTAACTCATCGGGTAGTTCTAACCTATAGGCCACCTCTCCCACTCGAGCAATGATACGGAAAGGCCCTATGTATCTCGGGCTCAACTTGCCCCGCTTTCTAAACCGAATGATGCCCTTCCAAGGCGAGACTTTCAACATAACCCTATCACCCACCTGGAACTCAATCGGTCTACGTCTCTTATCAGCATACGACTTCTGTCTATCCTTAGCTGCCTTCATAAAGGCTTTGATCTTTTCTAGTTTCTCAGTTGTAGCCTCGATCACCTCAATACTTCCTAACTCCTTTTGGCCAATATCACCCTAACAAACGAGTGTCCTACATCTCCTACCATATAGCATCTCGTATGGTGGCATGCCAATGCTGGCATGATAACTGTTGTTGTACGAGAATTTTGCTAACGGCAAATGGTCATCCCAACTCCCTCCAAAATCAATCACGCACGCTCGAAGCATGTCCTCAAGTGTCTGGATCGTCCTCTTAGACTGACCATCCGTCTGAGGATGATAAGCCGTGCTGATATGTAGCCTCGTCCCCGTCGCATCGTGGAATTTCTTATAAAACTTAGATGTAAACCGTGTGTCACGATCAGATACAATAGACACCGGTACACCATGACGAGCTACAATCTCTTAGATAAATAGATCCGTGATTCTCTCAAAGGAATACATCTCTCGGATCGGTAGGAAGTGAGCACTCTTCGTCAAACGATCAACTATTACCCATATGGCATCATACCCTCTCGGGGTACACGTTAACTTCATAATAAAGTCCATGGTGATATGTTCCCACTTCCACTCGGGTATATCCAAAGGTTGGATTTTCCCATACGGCTTCTGATGCTTCGGCTTCACTTGCAAACAAGTAAGGCACTTACTCACATACTCTGCTACGTCACGCTTCATACTCGGCCACCAATAATCCTTCTTCATATCGTGGTACATCTTGGTAGCACCGGGATGAATGGAGTATCGAGTCTTATGAGTCTCGTCCATGATCTTTCCACGTAGATCCCCGTAACGAGGAATCCACGTCCGTCCAAATCGGGTCCTAACACCGAGAGTGTTCTCACCTAACTCTGCGACTAGACCTTTCATCATTTTAGAGTTCAGACGATCTTCTTTCAAAGCCTCGTCTTGAAACTCCTTGACCTGTGTCATCACGTCAGAGGTCATAATCAACTTATATGCCTTCACCCGAATCGGCTCGGGTCTTTCTTTTCGGCTAAGGGTGTCTGCCACCACGTTGGCCTTGCCCGGATGGTAGTGTATCTCACAATCATAATCCTTTATGAGTTCCAACCATTGCCTCTGCCTCATGTTCAAATCCTTCTGCTCAAAGAAGTACTTCAAGCTCTTGTGGTCCGTGAAGATGGTGCACTTCGTCCCGTATAAGTAGTGCCGCCAAATCTTCAAGGCGAAGACCACAGCTGCTAGCTCCAAGTCATGAGTAGGGTAGTTAACCTCATGAACTTTCAACTGTCAGGATGCGTAGGCTATAACCTTCCCTCGTTGCATCAACACGCAACCCAACCCCAAGTAAGAAGCATCCAAAGAGACTACCAAGTCCTCGCTTCCTTCGAGTAAGGATAAAACAAAAGCTTGCGTCAACCTCATCTTTAACTCCTCAAAAGCCTTCTCTTGATGTTGACCCCATATAAACTTCACATCCTTACGGGTCAACTTAGTCAACGGAGAAGCTATCTTGGAGAAGTCTTGGATGAATCTCCTATAATACCCTGCCAATCCCAAGAAGCTACGAATCTCAGATGGCGTCTTTGGAGACTTCCATTGCATCACCGCCTCCACTTTTGCTGGGTCTACCATAATCCCCTCGGGATTTATCACGTGACCCAAGAACTGAACTTCGCGCAACCAGAACACGCACTTGGAGAACTTAGCATACAACTTCTTCTTTCTCAATATCTCTAACACCTCTCGAATATGACCGGCATGCTCTTCTTCGCTCCTTGAATAAATCAGGATATCATCGATAGACACAATCACTGATTTATCCAACATCGGCCGACACACTCGGTTCATCAAGTCCATAAAAGCAGCTGGCACGTTAGTTAAACCGAAAGACATAACGAGAAACTCGTAGTGTCCATAACGCGTGCGAAAAGCTGTTTTAGGAATATCCTGCTCTTTCACCTTCAATTGGTGGTAGCCAGATCGAAGGTCTCTCCTTGATAACCAACTGGCACCTTGAAGTTGATCCAACAAGTCATCAATCCTCGGTAATGGATACCGATTCTTCACCGTCAACTTGTTCAATTCACGGTAGTCAATACACATTCTCATACTACCGTCCTTCTTCTTTACGAACAAGACCGGAGCACCCCAAGGAGATATGCTGGGTCTGATGAAACCCTTATCAAGCAACTCCTACAGTTGCTCCATTAATTCTTTCATCTCAGTCGGGGCCAACCTATACAGTGCCTTAGCTACAGGCTGAGCACCGGGTATCAAGTCAATTTGAAACTCGATTTCACGATCCAGTGGCACACCTGATAAGTCCTCTGGAAACACATCAGGAAAGTCACACACCACCGGTACATCGGACAATTATGGTGTTGACGTGCCCACATCTTTCACGTAGGCCAAATAAGCACTACATCCACGCCTTATGCACTTTCCCACCACCGCCATCGAAATCACTTTCGGAATCGTCGTAACTCGATCACCGTATATCGTCACCGAACGCCCATCAGGTGTTGTCAATCTAATCATCTTCTTGCAACACACAATGTTCGCCTCGTAGTTTGCTAACCAATCCATTCCTAGGACTACATCAAACCCTCCTAAGGTCATCACAAACAGTCTAGCAGGAAACTTATGACCTTCTAGTTCTATGTCACAACCCTCAATCAAGTCACAAATCCTTGTAGACTTACCTATGGCAGATTCTACGTCAAAGGGCTCATCTATATATCTACTACTAACAGGAAATTTAGCACAGAAGGTAGCAGAAATAAAACTTCTACTAGCACCAGAATCAAATAACACAGAAGCAAGAGTTTGATTTACTAGAAACATACCTGACATAACATCGGGGTCCGTCCTAGCCTCCTCCCTAGTCATTGTGAATACTCTTGCGCTTGCCTTTTGCTCCTCAGTTCTGGTCTTCTTCCCCGCTCCGAAACTCTCTGCCCTCGGCTTCTTGCACTCCCTGCTCAGGTGGCCTACTTCACCACAGTTGAAGCACCTCGCTGTTCTGCAATCTTTAGAGATGTGGTCGGGCTTCCCGCACTTGAAACTAACATTTAGCCCCAGCCCGCACTCACCAGCGTGCTCCTTCCCACACTTACCGCACTTCTTCACTCCCGAGCCTGTGGCAACCACCCGTCGATCATCCACCCCAGCTTTCTTGTTATTCGGGGTAAAGCCACCATGCCCAAACCGTCTCCTGTTCCAGTTCCAGTCATCACCACCAGTCTTCTTCCCTTCAACCACCATCACCTCCGTCTCATCATACAATCTTCCAGCTAAATCAACCACCGACCTAAACGTACTTGGTCGGGCGGTGATCATGTGCCTGCGGATATCCGCCGGCAAGCCCTGGATGTATCTTTTGATCTTTCATGACAGGGGCGTCACCTGATCCGACACCAGCCGTGCCATTTCGTTGAACTTGGTAGTGTACTACTGATGTGTCATGGTTCCCGCCTCCAGCTGCAGGAACTCTCCTTCCACCTTATCCAACTCCCAATGAGGACAGAACTCCTCAATCACCAACTTCTTCAGCTCACTCCACCTCATTCTACCAATCGCCCTGCTACCCTTGGCTTGGACAATGTTTTCCTACCAACATAGAGCCGAGTGCACAAACGAATGAGTGGTAAACTTCACCTTCTGGTCCTACCGGCACTCGCTGATTTCAAGGACAGCCTCCATCTCCCTCACCCATCAGTGAGCACCAGCAGCAGTGCCATTACCATCAAAGGTAAGGGGCTTGCATCTTTGAAATGCCCCATAGTTACAGCCTCGTGCTGCCTCCAGCACAGGCTCTTCTTCCTCATCTTCCTCATAAGTAGGGATAACCATCTCGGTCTCGGGTTCCTCTCTCCCTCCCGAGGACCTGTTCCTCTCCTTCCTCTATCCTTCTCTAACAGCTTTAATCACTTCGGTCACAACAGACGGCAAGATCGTTTGCATGACTTGATGAACCTCCTCTACTGCAGCCTCCTTCATTGAGGCCCTTAAATTAGCACTCTCATTTCCATCCTCCGGATGGGGGGGTCTTAGGCTCCTCATGGGTCACCTTTTCAACCCTGGGCCTTCCTCTGGTGACCAGTGGTCCAACACCACGTCCACCACGTTCTCCGCCTCGTGAAGCCTTAGAAGATCTACATCCAGCCATCCTCTAACACACTATAAGATTCAAATACTAACACGGCCATTCAAGGTAATATCTCAGTTTATGTCATGTATAGTAAGTCCCTAATTACAGTGGCCATTTATGATTAGCCACTTACTTTACTCTTCATACCCCAAGCATTTCCTATCCTGACTATATCAGTATCTAAATCTACTAAGGGCACACAGATCAAATAACATACGCACATAATACCGATTACATTAAAGAAAACACCTGATGGCACGTAGCTACTCGGACTGGCATCCCTTCCCTTTGTCTCATTCTCAGTTTAAGTTTAGGTTTCTTTTGAAAATATATACCCATTTCACTAAAATTTTGGCTCTGATACCAACTTGTAAGGCCCCGTTCCCGGGCACCTCACAGTTGGTCATTCATTGCACATAAAACATACATTATACATTTAAAAACATCACAACGGAAATTAATTTAAAACCATTTTATATATTAATAACAACTTTTGCAAAGTAATACAATCTAATAACTGTTACAAAACATCTTAATTTGCATTACATCATAAAAACGTCATTGTTATACAAGTGGATGCCATCCCAAAAATGCCATTTAGCTACCCCCGTGCCATCCTCAGCAACTCTTACATGCCAACTAAAAAATACATAAAAGTCAGCGTTGCTGAGTGAGTTCTAGTTTTATAAACAAAATACCTTACTTTTGTTAAAACCTTTCTTTACTTTCATATGCGATCATGCATCATACATACAGATAGAAAATATTATTATTAGCTTTCATTGTCATTCATTTTCCATCACCATCATATTCATACTTTCATTCCATTTCATTTACATTCTTTTGTTACATACTTTACAGTATCTCTTACTTTCATTATCATTCTTTCATAACGTACTTTACATCATTCTTTTACTTTCTTACTTTCTTTCTTTCTTTCTTTCGTACGTTACGTCATTCTTTTACTTCCATACGGATCGATGACAATACCCTGAACATTATGCACGAATCTGATGCTGGGCCTGTGGTAATTAAACCACGAACATTGTGCACGAAGCTAACTCATTCACCTAGGGCAAGTCATCTCTCCCATTCATTCAAACCAATTTGTAATACCCCGAACATTGTGTACGAAGCTGATGTTGGGTCTGTGGTAATTAAACCACGAACATTATGCATGAAGCTGACCCAGTCACCTAGGGCATACCAAAGGTCTTGTCAATCTCAATGATTGACCCTGTGTGCATCCTTTGGGGTAGCTAACCCACATCACAATTGAGCTAACGACAACATGGTTGTGCACCTCCTTTCTATTTGCTTGCAAGCCATTCTTTCATTCATTATGTTTTACTTTTCATCTTTGTTATCTTTCACTTCGTTACGTTATTCTTTACGTTCTTTTATACATTAGTCATACTACGTAAAGTAATAACATAATATTTAAAGTATTTTATAATATAATATAAATACGTTTGAATACTATTAAAAGTTAACACATTATAAATACGTACATCAATTATACATACCATAACCCTAACCCATCTCATAATCATGCTTAAAATAGATAATCATAGCCCATGGGCCAAATAAGGGTCAAACCCTACATTTCTAGTCTTCCTGAAAATTCAGAAAATAATTCTAAGTGTTTGGGCGCATGGGCACTATTTGGGCGTTTCTCCCCTTTTTAGGCGTTTTGCCACTATGTGGGCGTCTGACTTATACTTATCATCGATACTTAGGCTCATGGCCCTTTTTGGCAGTTGGGTACTATTCAGGCGCATGGCCCAACACTTGGTTCATTCTGGGCAAATCCCAGACGCATGGTTACCATTCAGGCGCATGGGCCTGACTTAGGCGCATGGACACTTAGGCGGTTGGGCACTATTTAGGCGTTTGGGTTTCTAGGCGGTTGGGCACACTTAGGCAATTTGACCGTTGGGCGCATGGGCCACTGTTTAGGCGCATGGGCAACCAACTTGCACTAAATCAATATAATTCAGTCCCAAATTCAGATCTAACATGTTCTAAACTTAGTTCTTACATTCTAAGCTACCAAACACATTCTTAACATAATCATAACATCATAATTACCCAACATATACACCCACCTACATACACATTCGCACACACATACGGGTACTTACACCTATTTTAAGAAAACGTGTTTCCATGCATTTCTAGCCCCAGATCAATTTAAAACATGTTAAAAAGGGGTTCTAGAAACTCACCTTATGCAGCTTTCGTGTATGACTTCCTCAAAACCCGAATGCAATGAGTTCAACAACCTAAAACCCACCAAAAACACACACACACCAAACATACAAACACATGTAAGCATGTAACCGAGGCTAAGTATAACCAAGAACATCTTAAAAACACAAATTCTTACCTTAATTTCGAATTCTTCTTCTTCTTCTCTCTAGAACCCGAATTCTCTGCTCTTTCTCTCTCTAAAACCGAATGAAAGTTGGTGTGTAGACTAGAGTGGGCGGCCATGCCCACCTTTGTACCAACTTTTGATACTTTTTGTCATTTTAACACTTTAACCTCTCCACTTGAGTTAAATTACATTTTTCTCCTTTTTATTCGCGTTTATTATTTCCTTCTCGTCTATAAAAATATCCGGGTGTTACACACCCTTTCCATCCCCAACATATTTATAATTGTGTATATCAATGTGTTTGGGTTCATTTTACCTTAAATGAGTACTAGCAAACAAACTAATATTTTATTTTAACTTAATCTGTTTGACTCATTTAGTGTAAAGCGGGAATAAAGCTCTGTTTGAGTTCCTCAATTCCTCAGAATACCTTTCTATAACTATAATTAACTGCTACAAACAGTATTTCAAGTTTTAGCTCAAAGGTGTACAAACATTCATCTTCAATTAATTTTTTAATAAAAACTCAATTTTATATTTTGTAATTTTCAATAGGGTTGTTGTCTTCAGTGGTTTTTGACCATTTATATCTCACATAACTTCTCATGACTAAAAAACAGTAAACTCAATGAGGTTTCCAACCAATAAAAAAACACCTTAAATGCATACTCAGATGATTTTATATTACTTTTCTAAAACAAGGCAAACTTCTGTTTCTTCATAACATGTACAGCTACTACAATTCGTTATTTTCACCACTGTACATAAGTTGAAAAAAGACTCAATAAGGTTACCAATAATCAATCATCTCCTCTAAACTTTCACCTCTTACATGCTTCAAAATATGAAATTGCTTTTGCTCTCTGTCTCTCCTACTCTCCTTTATATCTTCATTCCCTTCATAATATTGACACAAAGCATTAAATGACTCGTTAAGTTGTAGATTTGTAACGACCAAAATCGATATTGATCTTTAAGGGTAATGCCATTTGGATTGGTCCCAAATATTTATAATCTAGATTAATAAGCTTTCTATCAAAATCAGTGTATTGGTAGTGTTTGCAATAACATGATCTATTGAAGTCAACACGGGTTTGTGTGAACATTTGGTGATTGACTCCCATTGAGTGTAGTTGACATAATAAAAGAATGAATACATATGATTTTTCTAGTTGGAAAAATTTGCAACTGAAAGTAATCTAGGAGGCTGAGATCTGGTACTAGTCTCAACATCATATTTAATCTGAGCCATACTTCTAACACTTATCAAATTTTAAGAAGTTCAAATACTTTTTGCCCTAGATAATAGGTTTTTCATCTAAACCCGAATTTTGAGTATTTTTCTGCCAACATGATTTTTTCGCCTGAAAAATTCCTTCTGTTTGAAGTTTTCGCCTTGAAATTTTCAATCAGGAATTTGTAACGCTATGTTTAAAGGAGTCCTGAAATGTCTTTTTCGTCCAAAATATTTTAATACTAAACTTAGCTTGTGCAAAACATTTTTGCCTACCGTATGCTTTATCACCCAATGTTGATTCTTTCTCGCGTCGATAAGAAAAACTCAGAGAAATTGAAAAAGGTTATATTTCTATCCAAATCACCTCCTAAACAACGCAATCTCTGAAAGATATTTTTGCATGATTATGTCAAATCCTTTCTAATCTGTGTTTAAATTTATTATAAAACTCATTCAAATAATTAAAATTTGAAAAGTCAAAATGAGTTTTTCCAAAGTCTTATACCAATTGTAGTCTGTAATTCTCTTATTATGGTCTTAATCATTTTAGATTAGTAGGCAATTTGGAGTTAATCTATAGCGGTCCATATACAAGCTTTCACCACATCAGAGTTGAAATGCGAAGATGAATGAATTCATTAACTCGGAAGCAAAGAAAGAACTATTAATACATACATCAATAAACTACTAACTAACTTTTAAATAACTAAACTAACTTGAACTAACTCTAAGACATGTAATAACACGTGATCAAAAGCATTATCAAAATATAACACCCCCCCTCAAGTTGGAGGTTCTGAAAGCCCCAACTTGGAAACATTCTCTTGATGCAAAGGAGCAGCAAGACTCCTTGTAAAAACATCAGCAAGTTGAGCCTTCGTGCCAATATGCAGCAAATTGATAAGACCTTCTTGAAGTTTTTCACGTACAAAATGGCAATCAATTTCGATATGCTTTGTGCGTTCATGAAACACGGGATTTTTGGCAATATAAATGGCTGCTTGGCTATCACATTTAACTGGAATTGGAAGGATATTCAGAACATTCAGTTCAGCAAGTAAACGTGTTAACCAAGCAAGTTCAGCAGTGAGACGGCGAAGAGATCGATATTCAGCTTCGGCCGAGCTGAGAGAAACAGTATGTTGTTTCTTTGATTTCCAGGACAATGGACATCCTCCTAAAGAAATGAAATATCCACTAACAGATCGACGAGTATTAGGACAGGATGCCCAATCCGAATCACAATAAGCAACCAAATCAAGAGATGAATTATTGTTGAAAAATAGACCTTGAGCAGCGGAAAACTTGATATATCCAAGAGTATGCATGGCTGCAGTCCAATGAGAGGAACGTGGAGCAGTCATGAATTGACTTAAAAATTGAACAGCAAATGCCAAGTCTGGTCTAGTGTGAGTCAAATAATTCATCTTTCCAACTAGATGATGATATGCCAAAGGATCAGTAAGCAAATCACCATCATCTGTCTTAAGTTGAAGATGAGCAGGTAAAGGTGAATGATGAATAGGAAGAGAAGGAGAAGCAAACTCCTTAAGTAACTCAGCAGCAAACTTTCGTTGTGTCATAAGAACTCCATTGGATTCTTGTAAAACCTCCATGCCCAAAAAATAATTCAAAAAACCAAGATCTTTGATTTTGAAAGTAAGATCAAAGGTAGATTTTAAAGCATTGATTTCATCCACATTGTTACCCGTAATAAGAATGTCATCAACATAAACAGCCAAATGGACAATAGAGGATCCCATATGCTTAGTGAAAAGAGAATGATCATTACGGGATCGGACATAACCGTTTGCTTTCAAAAATGTAGACAACTTGCCATACCATTGTCTAGAAGCCTGTTTTAGGCCATATAAAGACTTCTGTAACTTCAGAACTTTATTAGATGGTAAATCCATACCAGGAGGGGGAGACATGTAGATATCTTTATCAAGATCCCCATGTAAAAAAGCATTGTTAACATCCAATTGAAACATGGGCCAATGTTGTTTAGTTGCAACACTAATTAAACTTCTAATAGTGGTCATTTTAATGATAGGAGAAAATGTCTCAAAATAATCAATCCCCTCCCTTTGTGTGTCCCCTCTTACTACTAATCGAGCTTTACATCTTTCAAGAGTACCATCTGCTTTAAGTTTGATCTTGTAAACCCACTTACATTTAATAGGCTTTTTACCTAAAGGTAAATCAACAATGCACCAAGTATTGGTGTTTTCAAGAGCTGCAAACTCTTTTTGCATAGCTTCCTGCCAAGCTGGATGTTGAGCAGCCTCAGAATAAGAGTGGGGTTCAGAAACAGTATCAAGAGTATTAAGAACTCTTTGAGCAGAAGAACTGAGGTCAGAATAAGCAAGATTTGCAGTGGCAAAACAATCATTAGTAAGAGTATGAGGGCAAGAAGAACAAGACTGAAAAGAAGTATGAACATGATTACAAACATAATCATTGAGATGAGGAGGAGGATGAACAGTCCTAGAAGATCGTCTGAGAGGAATAGAAGGAATGGAAGAATTATGTGTGGAAGAAGAAGGATTGGAAGAAGGATCAGTGGGAGTAGAAATAGAGTTCAAATCATCAAAAATTTGATCAAAATTGTCAAAGACAGGAAATAAGTGATGATTTGAAGTAGAAGGAATTGAAGCAAAAGATGTGTTCAAGAAATATAACATTCCTTGAAACAAAAATGGTTTTATTATCAATGTTGTATAGCTTGTATCCTTTCTGTCCCATAGGATAACCAATGAAAACACAAGGGACAGCTCGTGGCTAAAATTTATCTCTTCCAGATTTCAAAGTTGAGGCATAACATAAGCAACCAAAACTTCTTAAATGATCATAAGAAGGAGATTTATGAAACAATGTTTCAAAAGGTGTTTTACCATGAAGAACAGGAGTAGGAAACAGATTTATAAGATGAGTGGCAATAAGTACACAATCACCCCAAAAAGAAATTGGAAGTTTGGATTGAAACAATAGAGCTCTGGCAGTCTCTAAAAGATGCTTGTGTTTTCGTTCAACAATACCATTTTGTTGAGGTACTCCAACACAACAAGTTTGATGAAGAATTCCTTTACTTAAAAAATAAGCAGCCTGCTTAGTACCTGTTCCCAGCTCAATAGCATTATCAGATCTAATGCATTTTATTTTAGATGCAAATTGAGTAGAAACCATTTCAACAAAACCTTGAAGGATCTTAAAAGCATTAGACTTAGTAGTCAACAAATGAGTCCATGTGTTTCTACTAAAATCATCTACAATGGTAAGAAAGTATCTAAAACCATTGTATGTAGCAGTATTATATGGTCCCCATATGTCAATATGAACAAGATCAAATGGTTTTGCTGTTGTAGTTTTACTAACAGGAAAAGGAAGACAATGTTGCCTAGCCTTAGGACAAATTGCACAAGATTGAATGGAATCATTAGTCATAGAACCAAAAATTGGTAATTGTTTCAGCCTATAAAGAGGCAAATGACCAAGCCTATAGTGCCAAGTGTTATTGTCAATGACATTATTATATGAAACAACAGAATTGAAAAACAATTGAGAAGATGAATTGTGCTTGGAACTGTGCAACATGTAGAGTCCATTGAGAAGTTTACCAAGAACCACTGGCCTCTTCAGAGAAAGGGCCTACAATAGACAAGATGTTGCAGAAAAATAAATCAGTCCATTTGTATCATGACATAGCCTTGGAACCGATAACAGATTATGTTTGAATTCAGGTACTAAGAGGACATGTGAAAGAGAAAAATTCTCACTAAATTGGATAGTACCAACTTTAGTGATTTTGAGAAAATGACCATTAGGTAGAAAAATAAGAATTGGTTTAGGAACTTCATGAATATCAGAAAATAATATGTCATCAAAACACATATGATTACTAGCACCTGTGTCAATTATCCATTTTGAATTTGAGGTCAAAGAATTACACCTCATAATACCTGCAAAATTTGCATAGTTGATGGTATTAGATGTATCCGAAGATGATCCAGATTTGTCATTTACAGTAGCATTTTTCTGCAAAAGCTGAAGTAGATCATGATACTGAGATGATGTGAAGATGTGATTGGAAGATAAAGGAGACTCAATGGAATCAACATGGTCATGTTGTGCAGTAAATGCATTAGCAGCTAACTTCTTGGCTTTGGTAAACTTGAAATCCTTAGGAAAGCCAATAAGTCTATAACATTTAGCAGCTACATGTCCTTGTTTGTTGCAATGTGTGCAAACAGCATTCTTATTACCATTGTACTTATGAGAATTCACATTCATTGCAGCAGTATCATGAACAAACTGAGTACTCGCATGTATCTCTCTTTGTTTTTCATCTTGAATTAATAATGCATAAGCTTCATTAAGAGAAGGAAGAGGTTTCATCATCAGAATATTACCTCTAACAGTATCATAAGTAGAATTGAGTCCTATTAAGAACTGAATTAGCCTCTGATCAGCTTCTCTTTTTAACAGTATAGCAGCAGATCCACAAGTACAAGTAACAACACTATTTAAAGTGTTTAATTCATCCCAACTTCGTTTTAGTTTGGTGAAATAAGAAGCAATATCATCAGATCCTTGAACCAGCTGACAGATACTCTTCTGTAATTGATACAACCTTGCACCATTAGATTGACCATACCGATCATTCAACTCTTTCCAAAGAGCAGATGCAGTATCCGTATAAAGAACACTTTCACTGATATCTGGAGATAAAGTGTTGAGAATCCCTGAGATAACCATGTCATTGCATCGCTTCCAAACATGAATTTGATTTGGATCCGTAGGAGAAAGAGTAGTTCCATCAACAAAACCTAATTTGTTCTTAGCAGATAAAGCAATTGACATTGCTCTTTTTCATGCAACAAAACCAGATCCATCAAATGATTTAGAAACTAGAAGCATTCCTGGATGATCAGATGGATGTAGATAAAGAGGATTTGAAAAATCAAATGATGTAAGGCCTTTCCCAGGGAACCTCACAGTTGGTCATTCACATCAAAATATAGATTTAAAGCAATCATTTACTCATATATGTATAAATATATATTGCAGCGGAAAGATACAGTAATTTCAATTCATTACAATGTAGTTAAATTAAAACATGAACATCGTCTTTAACTATCAAAACTATTTAAAGTCCTCTTGTATACTCCTCCATTAGGGATGCCAGTATTTAGATGCCAAGAAGCTTCAGTCCCATGCTCCCATCCCATAAACCCTAACTCTCACCTGTCAACTGATAAGCATACAAAAGTCAGCTTCGCTGAGTGAATTCTAGGTTTACTTTGTTAAATAACTTTTGTAAAAAGTATTAGCTTTAGCAGTTTGAAAATAATCACCATCTATCAGAACATCAGTACACACGAGCTATCACTTTATCAATACTTTATCATTACGTGTTAATTATTATTCTTCTTTATCCGTCAATTCTCTGTCACTATCGGTGCCTATGATAAACACAGGACTTTACCGACACGCCAATTTAGGACTTACTGTCGTACCCAATCAGGCCATTATTGTCATGCCAATCCAGGCCTTACTGACCTGCCTGTTCGAGCATTTACTTTATCCGGGTGAAGGCACAACGAATGCAACCCTCCTTTATCCATTGCTTGCAAGGCTTTACTTTATCCAGGTACACGTTATGGGCCCAATAACAGTTCTTTAAGTTTCACTTATATCTTTAGTTTTCACATACACTTAACACATAATAAGAAGCAAATTCTTAGTCTAAGCATTCACATTTCATTAATCATGAGAGATAAACTAGATAACTGACCCTCCGCGGGACAGCGGGGGTTCGGGGGCGGCAGCCCCTGATAGAGGGGTTCTAGGGGCGGCAGCCCCTAGTGGGGTCCAAGGGGCAACGCCCCTGGCTGGGGCCGGGCTGCCAGGTCAACGCGCCCGAAAATTATTTTAAACTATTTAAATGGCACATTTTACTTTAGAAAAATTTTATTTTCTTGATAACAGGTCTTAAAAACCGTTCTTATAAAAGTATGTATTTTAGTATGCATATCACCCCAAAATATTGAAAACGGGTAAAGGAGGGGTCTAGAACTCACCAGAACTTAGCCAAATAGCTTAAATTCTAAGTCACTTAGCTATAGTCCGAATACACGAGCTGCACGGAAGTTAATACACAAAAACATCATTTTCTTCACAATTTCGCTGCCAGTTTCGCTGCCAGTTTCGTTGGCAGTTTCGCTACCAGTTTCGCTGGGTAGCACTTCTGCCAGTTTCGCTGGACAGATTCGCTTCCATGAGCGCCCAACTTTCGTTGGAATTTCCTAGATTCGCTATGTCTATAGGTCAACCTGGGCACTGGCGAAATTACCAACTAAACTATAGTTTCGCACCAGCGAAACTGTAGTTTCGCTAGAAATCCCCTAGTTTCACTGGATAGATGAACAGTTTCGCTGGATGAATACTTAGTTTCGCTGAATCGGGGCCCAATTTCGCTGGATGAACAGAAACTAAGAACCAGCCCGTTTTTAACCCAAAATCTTAACTTTTTACGTCCAAATCCTTGGTTTACCATCCATGAAGCCATATCTAACCTTTTTACTCGTTTTCATACGTAAAAATTTGACCTTTATGTGTTTCTTTGAAACTTTTCAAAACCCAAAACCCTAGAATCCGGGTTTGATCAACAGAAGGGTTTAGAGGTCGATTCTTACCTGGTTTTGTTGCTCTTTTCTTAGGATTTGATGCTCCAATCACCCAGATCTTCAATCTTCCAACCTTTCAAGCTCCAAATCTTGAGTTTTCTTCACTTTCTCTCTCTACTTTCTCTCTCTACGAATTTGGGGGCTGGGGTTGAAATGCTAGAATGGCGCTGATCATGCATTGTTTAAGGGCCCTTAATCAGCCCTTAAACCTATCAAAACATGGCCCATTAAAGTTAATTTGGTCTATAGCCTACTAATTTACCTTTCTTTCTTAAATTAACCCTTAAAAGCCCATTATTATTAAATGGCTTGTTTCGGGAAATTTCGGGCTTTACAAATGATGTATTGGAAGAAATTGACGAGGATGATGAAGATGACATCGAAGCAGTAGTCGCCATCGATGTGAACGAAAAAAACAAGAAATCGAATCGAAAATTTGATCGGAAGATGATCGGAAAGGATTGGAGAAGATGAACGGACAAGGATCGGAGCTAATGCTCTGATACCATCAGAGTTGAAATGCGAAGATGAATGAATTCATTAACTCGTAAGCAAAGAAAGAACTATTAATACATACATCAACAAACTGCTAATTAACTTTTAAATAACTAAACTAACTTGAACTAACTCTAAGACATGTGAATAACACGTGATCAAAAGCATTATCAAAATATAACACCACATTAAAAAAATTTAGTGTGACGTATATGTGTCCTTACATAATATCAAGATAATTAGAGATATGTATGCATGATCATGCTAAGACAGGCATGTTGCCTATTGTGGGGGATACAAACTCCTTCCTTATGGAGGTGGGGTTTCACCAAAGATCTACATTAGGTCATTCTCTTTCTATACTAGTGTTAGATGATTTATGAAGTCGATCCAGAAGGTCTTATGGTACACGTTTTCCTAGATAATTTTGTATTGGTGGTGGAGGGTAAGTAGGGCCTAACTGTAATTCTAGAAGATTGATGAAAAACCATAGGCGCAAAGGTTGTTTATTGATAAGTCGTTCTTTTAAACAAGTGCCTTTATTTAGATTTTTAGTGGTGCTAGTGAGGATGAAGACACCTAAATTAATATTGAAAGATAAGTTACCCCGTAGATAGTGGAATTCGAATATTTAGTGTTGTCTCATTAAAGTTCACGAGGACTTAATAGTGATGTAGCTTAACATGTTCTAGTAGATTGGTGCAAGAAAATACCAGGCATAAGAGTTATTTTACAACAAGACATGCACAATAAAGGGGAAATTCTATAGGTTTGTTGTTTGCACAACTATGTTATGCAGATCCAGTTACCTATTGATTACGATGACATAATTGCGAAAGTTAGAGGTAGCATATAGGAGGATACAGAGGTCGATTCATGGCCACACATGGTTAGATCAAACAAGAAAAGAATTTTGTTGAGAAAATTATGGTGACATGTACTTCGGATTAGATAACGGAGAGGAAATTAAGATGGTTTAGGCATGTCTGAGGGAGATTGATGACAATAATAAGAACCCTAGAAAGTCTCGTAGTGGAGGGAATGAGGAGTACATACATGTCCAAACGAACGTTAGATGAGCAAATTATATAAGAATTGCTAGAGTTGGACCTCTCTAAAAATATTGTTCATAATAGGATTTCTTAGATACGTTGCATAGATATTATGGCCTTTTCAATGTGCATATATATTTTATTTATTTGTATCTTGGTGTCTTAGATCTTATTATGCTTTTGTCTAATATAATGTAGGTGCTAGTAACTTTTAAGATGTTTTGTACTTGTTTTTCCTTTTTCCCTCTTCTCTTTTACTATTATTACTATTACCTTTTCTTGAGGTTTTCTTAGCTACACTTTATTTTATTTTTATTTTTATACTTTTACGTAGCGAATGAGATTTTACTAAAAGGTTTGCTTGCTTATATTTTTATAGGTTGTATTTCTAAATAAAGGTTTTCTAGGTCGTGGGTCTCTGTGAGAGTAACATCTCTAACTCATAAGATAGTAGATACTTACTCTCATCCCACCCTCCATAAACCCTTTGTATGAGTGATATTTTATTTGGTGTTTTTGTTTTTCTATTTGTTTTTATATCCTAATGTAGGTTGTTATAGAGTTTGTTGCACATATTTATCCTATACTAGGTTATAATATATATTCTTTGTAAGTCTAATTTAAGTTGATAGATACACAAGTCGCTTACAAATTTAAGTTGATGGATACACAAGTCGACAAGGTACAAGGTTATAAGGTTTATAGATGTAATTAATAAATTTGTATGAAATTAATAGGTTCGTATGAAATTATTACTCGTTCAGTTTATTTGAATCTTTTCAAACTCGTAAAGAATAACAACTTGATGATGTCGTATACTCTACATTAGCTTTTTTTTTTTGACAGCAACTCCTAGAAGATATAGGATATAATAGGTAACACCTATATAATCTAGGAGTTACCTCCCCCAAGACTCAAACCCACAACCTTTGGTTGGGGTAAGCACACTACTCTAACTCCTATCTAATTATCACTACATCCAACTGATAATAGAAACCTTTGGTTAGCTATTGATGTGAAAACTAAACTTGCTTCTTGTATTGCTAAGAAACTAACTGATTTCCAAGGAATTAACAACCTCCATTTATGGATTTGCAATCTAGTTTACATCCTCCGTAGTCATTATTCGAATATGCGTAAGGGTCAAAATCATATTTGGGATACCATAAACCTAGTCCTCAATATGCCTTCAGATACCGAAATATCCTCTTGACAACTAATTCATATCATTCTTTCGAGTTTGACTGATATCGAGCATAATTACACATGCATACATGATATCCAGGTGACTTGCAGTCAAATACATCAAACATCCGATCATCGACTATAGTAATGTTGATCAATGTCTTTCCTTGAAGATATGGAGATAATTGATTATAGGTATCATAGGGACTATTTTCAAGTTTAGAATTATCCGTTTTGGATTTGACTAAGATGTCATTAATATATTCTACCTAATAATTTTGATTACAAGATTCTAATTGCTCCACTTTCAAACCTAGAAAGAATGATAATTCACCCATGACATACAGCTCAAGCTTTGATTGCATGAAAGCCTTGAATTCCCTGTAAAGTGCTTGATGAGCTAAAGAGAATATCATCCACATAAATTCACACAAGCATAAGATCATCATCAACTTTATGTGTGAACAAAGTTTGTTGATAGTTCCCCTCGTGACACCATTGTCAAGCAAATGATTATACATGGTTTCATACCAAGCATTAGGAGCTTGATGAATATCATAAAAAGCTTAATCCAACTTATAGACTTGGAAAGGATGATCTTGATCTTCAAATGCAGGTGGATGGTAGAAGTATACTTTTCTTTGAACTTAACTAAATAAAAGTACGCTTTTAACATCCATTTGACACACACAAAAGTTCTTATAGAACCTATAAGATAATAATATATGGATAACTTTTATTCTTGAAACTTGAGAAAAACCTCTTCATACTCTGTCTTTTTTCTAAAATTTAAACAACCAGCCTTGCTTAATTCCTAACCATAGCATCTCTATTATCCATGTATTCTGAAAAACCTATTTGGTACCACTAGAATGATATTTGCCATCGGTAGGGTCAAATAGCCTCCAAACTTTTGATTAATAGATTTTAAGAAACTCTTCTTGCATTGCTTCTATTCAACTATTATCCTTTAAAATAATCACAATAATTTCCGGTTCTACTTCTGATAAGAAGTAGGCATACAAGCATTCATTTATGATTCTCGAATGATACCTTATGTGTACACCATCACTCAAAGAACCAAAAATATTTTCCATAGAAGTTCTTTATGTATTCTTGATTGACAAATTGGTTCAAAATGGTCGCCTCAAACACATTCGACATATTTTACTCGAGGACACCATCACTAGACTATGAAGTGTTATCATTAAGCATTAGTGTTTTCTGTATTTCAGAGTGGCCCTTTTTTTTATTGTTAATCAAAGTTTGACCACTTGGGTGGTGATCTTTTAACCCTAATCGTGAGTCAAGGCAGTGTTTTTTGTATCCTAAACTCAGTTTATGTTTGCTTAACGCGATAAACCAGTGGTGATTGTGTATCTTGCTTCAACATGTTCTTATTCATTTCATTTTATTTTTAAATTCTTAGAGTTGTTACTATGATTTACAACAATCGACAAACCAAATAACAGCAATTGGACATTCCTTTGACAATATTAACAAATCTCTTTGATGTCTCAATACTCTTGGCTTGTATTTCAGAGCCTTCTCTCGAGCTCATTTGTGCGGTTTTTCCCTCAAATTCAAGGTTATAAAGCATTTCTCCGATAACTACATGATTTGTCTATTACATCTATCATATTCGTTACACATAATCTTATGATCAATGAATCATTGTGGTTCGTGCACTCATGGTGGTGGCAGCTTCAACCATTTCACCATGAACAGTTAACTTAACGAAAGATCAACACAATCAACCAAACTATTTTTGCAATAAGTAACCTTTTATACACACATAAACAATCATATATGAAAGTATAAAAAAATATCAGTAGTATGTTTAGCTTTATATGGACCACAAAACAAAGAGGACAATCTCATTTATCCCCTATTAAAATTACATATTTATCAAAATTAAGAGCTTTGTACTTGTTCACTAAAAACTCCTGGTCTAGAGGTTTAGAAAACGAGATGCATAATTTTCCAAAACAAACAAATTTAAATCGTTACAAAAATAAAATGATAGTCACCATGTGTACTTATGACGTCATGTTGATAAGCAGCTATGCTTTTTCCTCGAAAACATCCCCATAAATACTCCACACTCAACATCCAAACATGTTTCCGTATATTATAATCACAATAACAATAACAATAATAATAATCATCTCCTCTCTCATCATCCTCCACCTTTCTTCCAGATCCCAATCTCTTACCAAAATCCTTAATCCAATCCCCTTGTGATTATCATTTATCACCATATACATTCATACAACGGATAATCACCAATCAAATCCCGTTGTTCATGAGAAAATTGATGAACTGATGCCGGAGCTACAACTCTCCGGCGACGAACCGTCGTCTCCGGCGGACAAACCGCTGTTCGGAAAATACGAAATCGGTCGTCTCCTCGGCCACGGTGCCTTCGCTAAGGTCTATCATGCGCGCGATGTGCACACGGAGCGCAGTGTAGCCATCAAAGCCATCAACAAGCAGAGTATCGTTAAAGGAGGACTCGCGGCGAACGTTAAGCGCGAGATCTCTATCATGCGCCGGCTGCGCCATCCGAATATCGTGCGCCTGCTTGAAGTTTTGGCGAACAAGAAGAAGATATACTTTGTTTTAGAGTTCGCTAAAGGAGGTGAGTTGTTCAACAAAGTGTCGAAATCACGGTTTAGTGAAGATCTCAGCCGTAGATATTTCCAGCAGTTGATCTCCGCCGTTGGTTACTGCCACTCACGCGGCGTGTACCACCGTGATCTGAAGCCTGAAAACCTACTGTTGGATGAGAATTGGAACCTGAAAGTCACCGATTTCGGATTATCCGCTTTGACGGAGCAGATCCGACCCGACGGATTGCTGCATACGCTGTGTGGAACTCCGGCGTACGTGGCGCCGGAGATATTGTTGAAGAAGGGCTACGACGGAGCTACGGTGGATATCTGGTCGTGTGGCGTTATTCTGTTCGTTCTCAACGCCGGTTATCTTCCGTTCAACGATGCGAATCTGATGGGGATGTATAAGAAGATCTGCAGCGGTGATTTTCGTGTGCCGCGGTGGACCTCGCCGGAGCTCCACCAGCTGCTGTCGCGGCTGCTTGATACGAATCCGAAGACGCGAATCACCGTCGATGAGATCGTCAACGATCCGTGGTTCAAAATCGGATACAAAGAGGTGAAGTTTCATCACGAGTATCTCGAATTGAAAGACGACGATGAACAAGAAGATGATGATGACGACGATGAAGATAATGATACTAATAATAATAATAACTCCGGCGGATCTGCATCTATCTCCGGCGGAGGTAATTTGAAGGTGATGAATGCATTTGACATAATATCATTCTCCTCCGGCTACAAGCTCTCTGGTTTGTTCGATGATCGTGACGACGGTGAGCGGTTTCTATCGATGGCGACGCCGGAGAAGATAATATCGACGGTGGTGGCGGTGGCGGAGGGGGAGGGGATGACGGTGGTTGTACGGAAGCGGTGGTGTGTGAAGGTAGTTGGGGGGCATAACTGTAATTTCGCGATGGCGGTGGAGTTGAAGCGATTGACGGAACAACTGGTGGTGGTGGAGGTTAGGGTGAGAGAAAGTGTGGTGGGGCCCAGTAATCGAATATGGAAAGATAAAATTAGACCGGGTTTGAGTGATTTGATCTATAAAACCGGACCGGCCGGTTGCCGGTGACTCGTGTTCAATTATTGGCGTTTGCTTGTTCCTTGTCCCTTCCCACGCCGTGTTGTATACCATATACCAAATTCGAATTTTTAATCAAAAAGTATAAAAAGGAGTTTCATGCAAATATTTTTCTTCTTTATTTAAGTTTTGAATGGATGTTTTATAAATTTTTTTTGTAGGTTTTTAATTATACGGTGGGATTTATATTTTGTGTAAAAGATGCAGTTTAACGGTTTATTTTATGATTTGAAACTTAAAACTAGAACTAGACATCTAAACTAAGGGTTGTTTGATTGTTTTTGCCCGCTGACTCAGTCAGTCAACACGTTTGATTGACAAAAAATAGGTTGTGACCGAGTCAGCCCTTCTGACCCATCTTTGTTTTACCCTTTGAGTCAGTCAGTTTTTTTTAGATCTTTAACACAGTCTTTACTGCTAACCACATTTAACAGCCTCTAAGCCGATCTTATGCTTGAAGGTAAATATTATTTTCTTACGTTTTAGAATATGATTGTAGCGGTGTATAGTATTCACAAATCACGTTTATAATTTTTCAAACTTTTAATAAAAGATAAAGATCTCTAATAACTTAAGGGTCAATTTTTTATTCATATCTATAAACATATAAATATCATATCTTTATATGTATCTATGAAATTTATGTTTCACAAGATTAGATGGGTGAGTATGAAATTTAAGTTCCTTAAAAAATTTAAAAGAACCTATTCAAATTGCCATTGAAGCGTTTGGCAATTTGTTTTTTGACATCATAGTTTAGTGATCGACCTCGATTTAATCGGACCATAAACATTTAACCCAAAAAAATTGTTTAAATTACTCAAAATTATGTCATATTAAAAATAAATATGGACAAAATGAGGACATTTCTGTTGTTTGATGCTAAATGAAGGGTGCATGGATAGTCCAAAGGTTCTTTTTAACCTTTGTTTTGGCTAGGTGCGCGCTATTATACGTCCACAAGTTGAAATCGGATATTCTCTTAAGCGATTTCCTTTAGATTTTGTTTTGAAACCAAATTTCCTTCAACTTTACTATGGAAACTATTATAATTAGTTTTATTCATCAATCTACCTACTCTAATAAAAATGTATTTTGAGATGACACGTGGCAACTCCACAATCATATTTACCAAAATTTTCCCGTCTCTCTCTCCTATTAAATAATTACCTTAATTAGTAATAATATTTCTTTAACACCTTTTTAGATTTAATAAATTAAGAAAGAAATCTATTTATTAATTTTATTTCTAAATAAATATTTTTTATAAAGCAATAAATTTTTCTAAAGCATAAAACTTTTTTAAAAACATAAAATATTTTAAAATTCGTATTTTTAAAAATTCATTTTTGAAAACAAAATATAATCCAAATTGAGAGTTACAATAGGAAAATTTTTAGAAATGACATTTTTATATGATTTTTACTGTTTTACTATTAGAGTATCATTTTATAATTATTAAATTTTATTATATTAATATTTTATTTACTCAACCCGTGTAATACACGGGTTTACTAAAGCTAGTGTTATATATACTAAAATGACAAAAGATTATAATTTGTTGGGAGTACATGTGGATCTTACTAAGAGGAAATAGATAAAAGCTCCAAATAAGTAGTACTGGTGTACAAAAAAGTATAAATATCATTCCATCTTGATCTTTAGCTGATGACATAGGAGAGAAGCAAGAAAAAGATTTATACGTTATAGCTGAGGTTTGACAAACACACGATTTGAGGGAAACAAACATAGAAAATGTATAAGAAGAAAAAATATGGTACTAAGGAATCAATTTTCAAGCTTGAAATCTAAGAAAGCAATATACGTTTGAATTTGATAAAAAAATATTGTATATAAAAATTATGAACGTTTAGAATAAGAAGGGATATCAGACGCCTTAAATATCAATCTAAGAAACTTATTCTTTTCGATTTGATCTCAATATGTAGTATTGGAGTAATATGGTATTAGTGGAAGAGACGCCTTCAACTTTCAAGAACATAGTAATGCAGTTATTGGGGATGGCATTATATCAAACATGAAGATCAAGAATCGAAAGATGTTTTAAGAGGCATTCTTGGAAGCCGGAGGAAATCATTGATGAGATAAAGGCAACTTGTATAAAAAATAGGGGAAACTTGAACAATCTTGATCGATGTTTTATAATGTTTCTTCATTTACCATCTAATTTCTTGTACTTTCTAGCATCTTGCATAGTTTTATCAATACACTTTTGCTTGGTACTCATAATAGTCTAACCTTACTATAGACTGCTAACGAACCGAACATTTAGCGAACAGTTTGTGAACCTTTTAATGGAAAGTTCGTTTATGTTCGTTCGTTTAGTAAATGATTAAACATGAATGAGAGTATTTCTTTTATGTTTATGAACATTTGTTTACGTTAGTTTGCTTTTGTTTATGATCATTTGCTTTCGTATACTTTCTGTAAGTATTTGTGAACAGTAATGAAAATGTTCATTTTCTTAATAAATAAACACGAATAAAAAATCTCATTCATTAATTGTTCGTGAACAGTTTATAAACAAGTTATTTATTTGATGAACGCACAAGAACAACGATTTGTTCGTATTCGTTTGGTTCGTTTGCAACCCTACTTACCTGTTTTCGGTCCATTTTATTACGCAACTTCATTGTTACACAATCATCATAAACAACCAATTTGTAACATGCAAATCGTTTTTTAATTACTTTGTCACGTTGATTTAATCGAAGGTTGGGAAGAATCACTTATACCTCACGAGAAATATTAATTTAGGTTGTTAAAGGTAGAAGAAGCTGAGGAGCAACCCTTTGCACTTTTTTATCTTCATTTAGCACACTACTAGTTTCTCTTTATTTATAACGTTATACAACATTTTCTTTTACTATTGTAAGATGTTGCATCGTTTAATTAAGGGTGGTGCTGGGGACACCGCTGGGGTTTTTGGTGGTAGGCCGGTTCAAACGGTTACGGTTAGGGCTTGCGGTCACATTTTGGCCCCTAACCGTGACCGCAAGGCCTTGCTGTCACGGTTTAGGGTGGTACTACCCGTGACCTCGTGACAACAAAACGACAAAATGGCCTGATAAAGTTAAAAAACGGTCACCAAACCGTCACGGTTTGGCCTACCCGTGACCTCTAGGGTACGAGGTTCTCAGTTTAAGGTACGAGGTAGACGTGATTTTGACAGAAGGCCGGGAATCGCGCCACGAACCGTCACGTGGAGGCCAAACCGTGACGGTTTGTGCACCAGATTTTCACCTTAAATACCTTTCCTCTGATTTTTTTTCCTCTACACATCTCATTCGAATTTTTTTCATTTGAGCTTTCATTCATCCAACACTCGAGATTTTTCGGCCTTCGTCATTCTAAAAACACGTTAATTCGAAAACAATGTCGGGTTCGGGAGATCATTATCAGAAGCCGAAGCTTTCAGATTTGAATGAGGTGCCACATATCGAAGATTCGAACAAGGTTGAACTAGTATATGTTTTATTATAACTTATTATTTGAAATATCTAACCATTATCTTTTTTAGGAATATTACGTATACGGGAGTCACCCTCCGTGGGGGAGGAGGAAACCAACCCGTCGAACACATTTGCTCAAGAGGCGTACAACTCTTTATTTGGACAGACAGGTTACGGTGAAGGGTACAGATATCCCCCTTGCAATTCTTACGGGCATGCCCCGAACACGTACCACGCACAAACAGAGCTGGATTACAGACATCCCCCGTACCAGTCAGAACTAGAAATTACACATGTGTCGGATACTTTTAATGGGAATGACACAGATGAGAGTGACGGTTCGGTTCACCTCAAAGAAAACAATGGGACACCGCGGAACATGATGAGGATGAGGATCGGATTCGAAAGGCTACGGTTTCTTATAAAACCGATAAAGTACGAAGAGTTTTTATTCTTTTGTTTCTTTTATTTTTTATTTGTTTTATATATTGTTTTTATGTCTAGCTTTATCATTTTTTCAGTATTTTGATTCTCGTGAGGACTTGGAGAGCTGGGCTAAAATAAGAGGACGCGAGCATGGGTGCGTCATTGTAGTGGGTCGGTCACGAAAAAAGGATGTGGAACTATTATGCAATCGTAGTGGTGAACCTAAATTCACTGGCACAAGTAGACGTACTGGGAGCATAAAGAAGGGATGTCCCTTTAAACTCGTAGGTAAGTATACGTAGGAAAGAGTGACAGTTGGATGTTAGAGGTGAGAAACGAGACGCATAACCACGATCCTGTTGTGTACGAGGAGGGACTCGCGCATCTTAGAAAGATGACTGCGGAAGTTATACCCTTTTCAATAAAAATATTTGATTCAAAGTAGACTAAGACCGTCGATGTAATGATAATTACAAGGAGCATTTATATATTTTCTCCCTTTTAAACTCATTAGTTATATATTTACCCAAACTAAAGAATTAATTACATATTTTTCTTTACTAAAACATATATATTACATATTTACCCATTTTATTAAAATTAGTTATTGAATAGTTATTGTATTCATATTTTTGTTAAATTACTTTTATACATTTTCTTTTCTAGGAACATCAATCTTATATTTTCTCAAGTTTGAATCTTCTATATAAATAAAAATAATAAAATTACAATTTGAATACAAAAATTTAAAACATCATTTTAAAACAGTAAGCATTGATAATCAAAGTCTTATATCCAAATACAAAACACAATTGTCAAAGTGTTAAACAATTATAATAACAAAGCATCAATATTTAAAAATACCTTAGTAATAACAAATAAAATAGTCATGTGATAGATTAATTTTAATAAAATGAGTAAATGTGTAACATATATGTATTAGAAAGGAAAATATGTAATTGATTTTATGCTTTGGGAAAATATATAATTAGTAATCTTAAAATCTTAAAAAAAGAAAATATATAAAAATCCCTAGTAAGGAATCATTCATGCCTGTGCATTAAATGTGTAATTAATGGTTTTAAAAATGATTTAAAAAATGACCAATAATAACCAAAATACATATTTGCAACAACATTATAGTAGAAAAATCACAACGTAATCTAAGCCATATGAGACACTTTTTAATATAATTTCAAAAACTTAAATATTTGAAAGCAATAAAACAAGGAGGTTAGGGTGTTAGGGGTGTGCTACCCGCTTGGGTGGGTACCGAGCCAAGTGGCAAAATCTTATTCTTTTTCTTCAACCCTTCAACGTTCACTGTTACCATTAAAAAATATAATCTAACACTTTCTTCTACTTACTAAACATAATTTCTACTTACTAAACACAATGAAACACCATCTAAAACAACCACCATTTACTTTATCATCTAGCTCCAATTCATACGAGATAAAGATATAAATCAAGGACTTTGATATGATCTTGTTACCTTCGATTCCAAACTTAACAAACCTGAACATACCAAATTTTGTGACTAATAGTTAAGTTTAATATTTTATTTTTACTTACTGTCTTGTAAGTTATTTATGTATTTTATTTTCAATTAATGCAAATGTTGTTTTTATCATTTTAAATATTTTTTTATTTTTAATAAATATTAATTTAAATATTTTTGGGAAAAATGATAAGTGCCCCTCCTTTAGGTACTTTGGTTAGTTTCAAGGGAAAGTAAAAAGACACATTATGGTTATTTGTCTTTGGTTAGTTTTGAGTGGGGTATGTAATTTAGCTAATGTTACTATGTTAGAGAACATACATCACCTTGAAGTTCATTAGTAAACAAGAAACTTAAACTATGAAATCTGCATGCCAACTTAAAATTATTAAAATCTAATGAACATAAAGGAACTTTTGTATACAATTATATGAACTATATTTAACAACCTGGTTATTGATATCCATTATACCATGGAAGTACACAACTAAGGTCAGTAGAATCAAGGGAAAATCTTGCAATAATAAGTAAAATAGTGAAATACATAAGTAATTAAGACAATTAGGGAAGATTCGATGATTGAACTTTGAAGAAGAAGAAAATGTCAGGAACTGTAGATAGTAGTGTTGATTGAACATAAATCTTCTAGATATGAATATTATTGTTATATAGCAGCATCGATCAAACTATAAAGCCGAAGTCTTCGAATTTTGAAGTCAAGACGTCGAGTAGAAGGTTCGATCCGTCGACCTAGCCCTAAAAGGAATGTGGCTAATTAGACCTGGTAAATAAGAATATTTAGTTGAGTTGGGTTGGGTTAAAGTAAGATCATTGAGATATTTTTCGTATCAAAACTGGAAAAATAAAAATGAAATTAACAAATTCTACATTTTTCGTCTCAATAATATTCGCTTACTAAAGCGACATGGTCATTATTTTATTTTAATAAAATAATTAGAGTTAAGCGTCACATTGTCCTTCTTATTCTCTCTGTGTGTGTCCATAAATAAGAAAAAGCAAAAACAAACAAAATATGTTAATTAAACAAAAAATGAGTTGGCAGTAACACAAGAGACACTAAACATGTTAGGTTCCTCAACACAAATAAAAAAATAAGAATAGTTAAATGGTGCCGAAGCATGATAGGCTGGTCATTAACTTATCACATCACCTTGTTTTTTTCTCTTTGATAACTGATCGAGATCTCTTTGTTATCATCTCATTCCTAATTGTCCTCCTTTTATAACCACTATGATTATCTACCAAGAGCATCGCGCCTTAAAGTCTGAAAACCTTTTGGCTGTTTATGAGATCTGATACTAACATGAAGAGAAATAATAGCCTAATAGGTGTCGTGAAATTGATAGTGTGAGGGTAGAGACAGGAACCAGACCGTTTCTAGCGTTTTTGATTGTGATACGAGTAATCTGTATGGATATTTATGTGGAGACGAGCATCCGTTGGAAATGCTATAAATAATACGGTTATTAGATTTTAATAATCCAAACTTTTTATTTATTGGTCCGAATTAATCCAAACTCAGAAAATGTTTACAAACACTCTCAACTTGAATTTTATTTTCCTTCAACGATCTCTTACTAACTGAGATAACTCTCAGTTAATAAGAGATCGTTGAAGGAAAATAAGCTCAAAGTTAGGTGTGTCTTTTTTCATTACCTGAGTTGAGATTAATCTCGGTCAATAAACGAAAGTTAGGATTACTATAATCCAATAACCCCAAATAATATAACTAATCTTACTTAATCTAATCTTGGTTGGTGTATGGAGATTAACAACCTTTACCATAGATATATATCTTTCTACGCTAATAATAGAGTGACTAGGGGGACACTTGACAACATCGTATGTCTTTTCATTAATAGTTTTCTCATTTCCTTCTCCTATTAAATAATTTTTTAAATTAAATGTATGATTTTTATTGACCATAAAAGCCTAAGTGTTTTTTTAGCAGAAAGATCTCAAAATGAGACAAAGACGATGGTTGGAACTCATAAAAGACTATAACTGTGAGGTTCATTATCATCCGGGTAAAGCTAATGTTATGGCTGATGCCCTAAGCAATAAAGAAAATCATAAATCGATTCGGGTGAGATCTTACAAGTTGATTGTGACTCCAGATATGATAAAGCAAATTTGTGAAGCATAAAAAGAAGCTCTAATGCACGAGCATGTGAAAGAGGAGAGAATGAAAGGGCAGGTCGCGAATCTAAAAGAAAACACTAATGGTATCAAAACCAAATTAGGGTGTATGTGGATTCCCCGTCACGGAGGTCTGCAGGAAAAACTGTTAAATTAAGCCCACAAGACTCGCTACTCGATTCATCCATGAACCACAAAGATGTACCAAGATCTAAAGAAGAGTTATTGGTGACGGGGAATGAAAGCTGATGTAGCAAGATATGTAGAGAAGTGCTTGACATGTCTTCAAGTAAAGAAGAGCATCAGAAGCCATACGGGAAGATCCAACCCTTGGAAATTTCCGAATGGAAACGATAGCATGTTATTATAGACTTCATAAAAAAGCTACCTCGTATAGCTAAAGGTTATCATGCCATATGGGTTGTAGTAGACACGCTGACAAAGAGTTATCAGTTTCTACCGCTCCAAGAGACGTATAACTCGGAGCAGCTAGTTGAGTTGTTCATTAACAAAAATAGTTGTTTTCCATGGTGTGTCAGTGTCAATCATCTCTAACAGATACAGTTTACATTCAAATTTTTGAGGAAGTTCAATGATGCTATGGGAACTAGACTACATATCAGTACAACATACCACCACAGACGGATGACCATTCCGAAAAGACCAATCAGACGATAGAGGACATGCTTCGGGTATGTATCATAGACATTGGTTGAAGCTGGGATAGTCATCTACCGTTGGTAAAGTTCTAATACAATAATAGTTACCATGTTAGTATTACTATGTCCCCATATGAGATGCTCTACAATCGGAAGTGTAGAACCCCGGTGTGTTGGGGTGAGATGGGAAAAAGGAATTGGGGAGTATTGAGGTTATAGAGGCTCCAAACGAGAAACTACAAAGAATCAAATCCTATATGAAAGCTTCCAAGGATTGGTAGAAGTCCTATGCTGATAAACGATGAAGGCCCGTCGAGTTTAATGCTGGTGATAAGGTAATGTTAAAGGTTTTACCTTGGAAATGAATCATTCGATCAGGAAGAGAGAAAAGTTAAGTCCTAGATTCATTAAGCCATTCAAGGTAATAACCCATGTAGGGAAAGTAGCATATAGGCTGGAACTACCAAATGAGCAAAGCGGAATATATTCTACTTTCCACATATCGCATCTGCGTAAGTGTTTAGCAGACGCAAATGCTCATGTTCTGCTAGAGGATGTGGAGATAGAGGAAAGATTAAATTATATGGATCAGCCGTGGCAATATTAGAAAGAAAGGAGAAACGATTGGGAAACAAAGTGGGTCACTCGTCCGGATATAGTGGAAACATAGAAAGGGCTCAGAGTCCACTTGGGAATCTGAAGATGAAATGAGACAACATTATCCTTTATTGTTTGGTGTATAGTAGGTTTCAGGGATAAAACCTAAATAAGGAGGATAGACTTGTAACAGCCTGAATATTTCAAAGATTCAAAGGAAGCCTAAAGTTCTCGCGTGGAAGGGGCTCTCCCGTGAACTAGTAGTTTTTACGCGAGAACATCTGTGAAGGAGGGAAATCTTATAAATAGGCTAGATCACCCATTTGCCTCCACTTCACATGAAAAGTTCAGCTGCTGTTGCTTAGAGAGAGAGGCGAAAGGTTAAGGAGAGAAAGTGGTGAATGTGGTGTTTACGGTATGCATTTGACGATGTTAGATGTATCTATGCATTAGTGAATGATTTGTAATGATATTAGTGCATGATTATGTGGTTCTTTTGCAATCATCATAAGGTGAGTTCTAGACCCCCCCCTTTTTTAAGTGTTTTTCTATGATTTGGAGATAATATGCATACCTTATTGATTGCTTTGATAAATTATAACAGTTTTGATGGTATAGAACGTGTTTGGACGTTAAAATAGTTCAAAAGTCGATAGCTTGGGGCTAAAGTTTCAAGCGGAAGCATAGATCTTGTGAGAACAATTGGATTCTCACATAAGATGGTTATTTTTTATAGTTATTACGTGAAGGGTAAACTTGCATGGCAAGTTATCGAGCAAGGGTTGGATTTTGGTTGCCATAGTTCTTGCGTGAGGTATAGTTTTCTTGTGGAAGAGTTCTCGCATGAATCCTTATTCCTGCACAGTAAGTTATCGCGCAAATCCTAGTTCTAGCATGGTTGGATACATTTATGTCCTCTGTCGCTTATGCATGGGGAGTTTATGTGTGCACATGTATGTGTAGAGAGAAAAGGGTGGTTTCACCTTTTTCACTTTACAGCTGCTGCCACACTAGGTGCCGGTTATGTGTCGGCCATCCTTCGCTTCTGCCATGTCTAGATGGTGGCCCTCCTTTGTGTCGATGCACGACAGTGGTTTCGGGAATGTCTGTAAGCTGGTCGGAGGTTGAGCGTCGCCTTTAGGAGGCTTTTCTGGTCTACTAAGGCCTTATGGGGCTCCGATTGGTCGATGATGGTGGATAACCACTCATCTGATATGCTGATTTGATGTTTCTGGTTCAAAACCCTAAACTTTTTCTACAACCATGATCTTAATCTTTTTGATTCATCTTTGTTGAGTTAGGAATGTTTGGTCTATAATGTTGGGGGTTGCCTCATTTTAGACGGCTTGAGATGGCTTAATTCTGTTTAATTCAATCGATTATAGTAAGTGTCATGTCATAGGTGGCAATGATGTTGTTAGGCCAATTATAGACGGCTTGAGGTTTTTCCTATTGTTTTTTGTTGGTCGTTTCTTTTTGTTTTGTTGTTGCATGCTCTAAGTTGTACATACACATGATATTATACATTTTGGGTTACATGTCCATACGGGTTTTTTTTGTTAGTAACAATTACTCAGGTTGTCATTGGCGATGAATTTTGTCAATGATGATGGACGCATGTTCGCCTGAGACCCTTCGTTTTTACTGATTCGTGGTTGTGATGATACACCAAAGCTGACTTGGCAGCCGTTTTTGGTGTGAAATTGGAATTGGCCATCGATTCTGAGCCAAACTTTGTTCTGTTTGTCTGAGCCTCGGTTTTAAGACTCGCAATCATAAACCCTAACTTACAGTGGGTACATGACCTGCCGTAGAACACCAATTGAGTTAATAAGTTATCGTAATAAATAATGGTTAACATTTGATCCTATCCTATATGTAAATTATCTTAATTAGCCCAAAAAGGGTGATTATACTACTTACGCAAATTCTGTGATCCTAACCCTCTTAGAATGTTATGTTGAACATGTTCTAATTTGTATGTTCTTTTAAGGTAGGAGGTATTGACTCTTAATGCTCAAATAACCTATTTATGAAGATTAGTATAAAGCCTGGAGAGTAAAGGCCGGGTCAATTGGAGTTGTGTAGACAATTACCTGAGGTCCATGCCACAAATGGCAACATGTTGTTGGTCAATTTGATACCATATATTCTATTAGACAAGGTGAGCGCCTACTACAGGAGTTTTGCCTTGTTTACCACGGTTCATTGTAAAATGTCTTCGGAGAGGTCTAATAGTTGATTCGGGCTAGGATATTATATTACATAGACGTCAATGACAGGACAAGCATGTTAAGCATATTAGATGTAAAGGCTTTCACTAATCTTGATCCGATCTAGGTTTGGCTATGAGTTTCACTGATACTTGTGGACGTACAATTCCCGTGGAGAGATACAATTCACGAATGGAGGTATAATTCCGATGTCGAGATATATACAAACTTAGCTTGCTTGAAAATATTCTAAATATGTTTACGCGTGGAACATTCATTATTCACATGTGGAGGTACTATTTGTATTTGAAGGTAATATTCACGTGTGGAAGTAAAAACTCACATGTAGAGATACACTCTAAGATATTAAGGCATTATTTCACATGTAATTTCATTTACTTTTTTTGTTTTGGGGTAGAATGTAGGGCTAACCACGTGCGTACGGATGCCGTTAAAAACTAAATAATACTCCAATAAATGACTGATATTTCTATTGCGTCATGTAACATGAAACGCGTATTACAAAACTAGATTGAAATTTCGCTGAAAAAGAACTTGCCTTTCTTATTATACTATCGATCGGATCTTTAAATATTATTAAGATATGGGTATAGTGAATATAGTATTTAATCTATAAGGTTTAAAAAGGATTCTGACATGAGTCATTCTATTTTTTCAAAAAATATGGCATTTTGATAATTGTGTTAAATACGTTAGCTCGTTATAAATTATGTTAAAAACGTCAGGTCATTGTGTGTCAAATATTTTTTTATCATTTCTTATATGTATTAATCCATCATTATATTTACGTTTTAGATTATTTCATGTTATTTTTCTCAAAATTTTTTTATATATTACTGATTGTTATCTTATCATTATGTATTACAATTGAAAGTACATGTCACATCCCGGCGGAAGCGTGAAGCGATAATTGGATGTGACTTGTTTGTTCAGAACGCAATTGATTACAAGAAATTTAAATCACAATATTATGAAAACATAAAACACATACTTCATATATATATATATATATATATATATATCATAATTTGGATTACATCATTACATATTAGTCAAAATTTTGATATAACCCTTATTACAACATATTATTTAGCTAACATCTTCAGGTACGATGAAAATGCGCATCCACTACCACGCTGCCATCGTAGATATTAACTGTTAGGCTTACACATACTCGTCCCACAACTTCACCCCATCCATTGTAAACATCAAAGGAAAAGTCTATATTATTAGTCAATTTCACCTGAAAAAGCATACTCAAATAGTCAACATAAAGTTGGTGAGATCATAGGTTCATTTTCAGACAAAATATTTTATTGATGCACTAACTACAACCAAACCTGCTTACACACATAATCGTACTGTCACAAAATAATTCACAAGATCAGATAATATTACATCTTAACCCTCATTCGGTTGGTGCAGGAAATATTCAAATAGCATCACAACACTCATCCTGTTGGTGCAAAATATTCTCCTTGTAGTGCTACTAATATTATCAGACGGTTTCTCATTCGAATTAATGGTTGTATCACAAATGACAGTAAGTCTTAAAATATTTTCAAAAATAATGCATCAACATAAACAGTATGCTTTTTCCCCCAAAACTTTACAAAATATCAAAATGGGGCTATGAGTCTCATCTGTTCTTCGATTGGTAACCTATAAAAATAAATTTTATAAGTTAGACATAAATTTCTTTAAAATTTTTAGAACCTCAGATCATATTAATTCTTAAAAATTTAGCTGTAAAATAGTCAAATAATATTACCATAAAATTCCCAATATTTATCTTTTTATATATAATGTTATGATTATTCTAAAGTCTCCATAAATCACCAAAAATAGATACGGTTAACTAATAATCACTAAAAATTTACAGAATATTATATCAACAGTTTAGATCATCCCATAATTTTTTTGATGTCCAAGTCCCAACAGATTTCTTTCTGTAAATCTCACAATATTCCCAAAATTCACTAAAAATACTTATATATCTCCAAAAATTATGAAATTTATACAATCTGCGGAATATGATTTATCATATCGTTAGTGAATTTTTCACGATTTATGGTACTAATTAAATATTTCTTTTGATTTTTCATTTACAGATCACTTAAAAAATTCATTTTTCAATCATAATAAGGAAATAAAATACAAAATAATTCGTGGAGATTTTATATCTCAAAAGAGTCATTCTGTGATTTTTTCATAATTTTCATGAATTTATTTGTATTTTTGAGTATTTTCTTTATTTTTACTATTTAAAACAATTTTGTATAAATTGTTTATTCATCATAATTTTGTCAAAACTTATAGAATAATGTTTGAATATATTCATAAAGATTTTTCAATGTTTATTCCCACAATCTTATTTGTCTAATATTTTTGCTTTATTTTTCTTTAATATTACAAGATTTAATCTTATAAATCCAAAATATCCTTTTGTCACAAGTTTTCTGAATTTTTAGTACTACATTACTATGACTTGATGAAAATTAAAGGATTTTCAAAATATTTTAAGGTTAGTCTTGGTGTATTAGCACCAAAACTAGTTATATATGTGTTTATAACACATGTGTAACCCTTGTTTTTAAGGTATTTTAAGAGAATAAAGAAATTAAACCTTGTGAATGATGTTTGCTACTTTGAAAACCAAGAGAAAGAGTCATGAAGGTGGTGGTGATCGCGGATAGTGATGATGGTGCAACAGATGGTGCTAGGGTGATGGCTACGGGTGTGATGTTGATGATGGTTAAGGCTACGGGTGGTGATTGTGGTGATGGTTAAAGGTGGCGATGGTGGTGCTTAGGTGATGGCTACAGGTGTGAGGATGGAGGTGGCTATGGTTGGTGATGGTGATGTGGTTTGTTGGTTGTTTGTGTGAGCCGAGAGATGGAGGTAGATTGTGAGTGGTGTTTGTGATTGTAATGGTCTAACCCGAGAGTTAAGAGAAATAGGGATGGTGGTGATCGCGGATGATGATGATGTTAGTGGACAAGAACCGAGATATCAAGTTGTTGTAGTGTTTGGAAGTCGACCGAGAGGTTAGTTTTATAAGTCTTCGGCCGAGGGACACCTAATGGTGTCATCTAAGACTAGCCTAGGTGAGTTGTTTGCATGCTAGGTTTGCTTAGTCAAGTTGTAGATCTAGGTGGCAAGTGATGGTGGTGCTTGGTGTTGCAAGGTGGCCGAGAAGAGTTTAGAGGTTGCCACCTCTCCATTGTCATCATATCTAGTTTATGAGTTTTTTTTATCTAAATTGTGGTTATGGTTGTGTTAGCCGAGAGGGTGGTTGGGGTTCGGTTTATGTAGAACCCGAGTGGTGATCGAGCAAGGAGCTTGGTCACCAATGTCTTAGTTGAAGCTTTTAGTTAGTGTTTAAATGTTTGGTTGGGTTTGATTAAACTTTAGCTTATTATGTATTTGTAATAGTTTTTAGATACATATACATTTTACATTGCCTATGCATGCATGGTACCATATTAAACTTATATATATTTTCATCTATACATGCATGCATACGTAAAATTCTATATATATATATATATATATATATATATATATATATATATATATATATATATACATGCATGCAAACATGCATACATAAGGTTCATTTATGGTGGTTCTTTATACATGATAACAAGCAAATACTAATACATTCACATATACTTATGAAAAATGTATTCATATATCTATTTGATATATATATATATATATATATATATATATATATATATATATACACATACATACATATATATATATGCATGGAAACTTGCATACATAAAAATCATATACTTGACATGCATATGAAATAATGTAATTTATTAACTAATATTCATAAGACGTTTAATCGTAATATAATTGTCTATATATTTTAGGGTTGTCACAGTACACAATAATTTTATTTCACTATGTTATTTTCAAAACTTATTATATTCAGGATAACACATCGATGAACAAAATCACAATGAAACATTTTATCTTTTTTTTCACCTTTTATATCATTTTTATGTTATTTTATCATTGTTTTTGATGTATTAGACAAATATGTTATTAATTAATCATGTAGTTCGCGTAGACCTTCTTAGGGAAACTTGCGGCTTTTCTGATGCATGCTTGTTCATTTTATACGTCCTTTTGGTGATATCTTAATGCTTTGAATGCTTGTTGTATGACGTGTGCTGTACAATATACCATATGTCATAAATTGTACGTTTGATTATATGATTGATTATTTGATTATTTGATTGTATGTTAAATCGCGAGCGTTATAGCTTTTGTATCGAGCCAGGGGTTTATTTGGAAGCGGTCTCTCTACCTATCTGGATAGAGGAAAGACTTGCCACCACCTAGCCCTCCCAGACCCTGCTCTTGAGTGGGATATACTGGGTTTGTTTGTTTGTTTGTTTGTTTGTTATTTGAACATCATATTTTTCTAAAATTCATCATTTTAGAAAAAAACATAAAAAATTTAAAAAAAATAACTAATAAAAATACACAAAAAATTGTACTATATACACAATGACGCGTGGATTTCATATGAGCTGAAACTCTTTAAAAAATATATTCTTTTATATATAACGATATTTTACTTGTTTTAAAGATAAAAAGCGTTGGTTTTTATGGTGTAATTTTTATAAAAAATAATATTGTATATAATAGTTATGAACTTTAAAAAAATTAATATGGGAAACTTGAAATTGTCAACGAAAATATTTATGTCTAATATATAACTCTAACAAACTAATTCCCTAAAATTTATTTTTAACCTTTCATTAATAAAATTGATTTTTAAGATTTTTTTCTTACACTTATTTATCACCTCAATTGCTATGCCATAAGCATTAAGAATTGTACATACTCTCTGTTTTTTCTCTTTATTTCTAAAACCAACACTTTTACAACTTTTCTAATTTAAGTGTTACAAATTTTCACTTTTTACTTTGGACCCTTATTTACAAATTTTTCTTTCACATTTCGGTCTAATTTTTTAGGGTTAACAAGTAGTAACGTGTACGTGTTGTTCAACGTTGCTACGTCAATTTTTCCCGTTTAACAGCTCTGTCACAACATGCAGGTGCTCAATCGATTTAGTTATTGTTTTTAATGTTTTATGTCTCACATGTGTAATTCAATGTTTTTACTTCTACTTTCCGTTCATTTTTATTTTTATCCTTTTGATTTTATTTTTTAATATGAGTTTTTGGTGTTAGTCGTCGGATGATAGTGTGACATTGATACTACTTAGTACGATATTATATACAGCTGCAACGTGAAGGACTTAGTACTAGTTATTAATTATATTTCAAATTTTAAAAAATAATATTGAGTAGAATTGTGTCAAATTGTTACTTGCAAGTTCCCTGCATGATACAAATAAAAGATGCAAGAAATTATACCTTAGGGAATTCACAACAAGTATTTTATTTTTATTTTTATAATTAAATTAAAAATCATTATTGTTTTTTCATTAAATAATAGTTTTCTTTATACCTTTACATTACATTTTTTCTTTTCTCCATCCACAGTCACTTTTAATTATATTAAAAAATATAAAATGAACAATATTTTTTCAAATAAACAAATAAATGGTGACATTTTCTCTCTTATTCACTTAAAACCATTTACAACCATTTCTTGTAACATAGAGAATACACTCATGATAACATGCAGAACCTACCATGAATGCTCTTAACAAGAACGATCTTTATAATTTTCAAAAATCAAACTCTGGTACACGTAAAGAGGGGAAATATCTTCGTTCCGCTATTTCATGATCACAAAACTAAAATACATTTTATGTGACAGAATAATTTATATAACAGTTGACTAAGAGTTCATTTTAAATAAAGATCGACAACGTTTGTGGGTCATAGCATTTATCAGTTTTTGTATCTCTTGGGATGTTCTTGTCTACAATATCATATATTGAGTTGTTCATCTTTGCTTTCATGTAAGAGCTTAATGTTACTACTATGTGTTCCAACGATTAGACAAAATGTCTAGCTCAAAACAATAAATATTTCTTCATTGGCACGTCTTGTGGCTTTTGTAGTCATTGACACGTTATGTTTCTGAAAGCAAGAGGCAAGTTCGCTTGCTTCACACGTTATGTTACTCCTCAAATCATTGATCAAAATGGGTGGTTATTTAGTCATTGATTTTGATATTTAGGAGACCATGGATAGTGTGCAAGTTCTTTAGGCTAAGCTAGTGATAATTTGTATCATTTCATGGCTTTAATTTTCTAAAGTTTGGGCCCTGAAGATGTATTCTGAAGTCAATCATCATACTAACGATCTATGTGGGCTGGTTGATACAATGGAAGAGAGAAAATGAAATGACATGGTAATTGAGTTTCCTGGGCCAACACTCGATAGTGAGGTAACCGACACACATTCACTTTAGGTTTCAAGACACGTTTTCAGATATCACACGTTACATGAGATTAATATTAATCTTTTTTGTTACGGATTTTGTTATGAGTTGGCATTAGGTGACATCGATCTAATTACTCTGAGATGAGTATCAAACTTGTTTATCTATGCTATACTAAGTTACAATCCCGTGTGATACACATGCTAAATAAATTTACTATTACATGGTTTATAATATAAAAAGTTAGTATTTAAATACTGTGTACTAGTATAGTATCCCATGTAATACACGGGTTGATTAAATGATATATGAAATAATTTGTATTAAAATTTTAAAAATTATTAATGATGTTTGTAAATAGGATATGATTGAGTTAGAAATAAATAAGTAGTTCAAGTAAAAACAACAATAATATCATTTTAAAATTTCATTTTATAAGTTTGTGTATTTTAATTGTTTTCTTAAATATTCTGGTCTTTTTTTTAATTTTATTTTAAAAAATAATTATCTTATGAAACTTAGAAAAAATGGTATTAAAATACTTCTTATTTTAAAAACATTTTGTGTCATATATTTTTATAGTGTACTTTTCATTATAATATCAAGTTTTTAAATTTTTACAATATCTATTTTTTAATTTAAAAATGTTTTAATTAATATAATTAATATATAATTACTATATATGCTACTATCATTTATTAGGAGAGATGCGGGAAAATAAAAATGAGAATGCTTAATATGTTGACATGTGCCATCTCAAAAACCTTCTTTTATTATAGGTAATAGATTATACGGATTGAATAAACTCATGTATTACACATTCAAAAATTTGAAGTTAATATACTTGAAATTTTAATTATGGATGATTATTATTTAATAAATAGTTATTATAGCATTCATAATTAAGATGATAGAGAACTAAGAAAATCAATTATTAAATGGTTTAGAATGTTGACAAGTGTTTGAATTTATTTTTATTTATTAGTAAGAGATATAAAATATTTAAGAGGAGTATTTTAAGATTCCTTAAAAATTAAGAACACATACTTTACTCAAGCATAAGGCACAACCATTTTTAAAGGTAAAATAATAATTATATCATTATGTACGGATTACCCTGTTATAATTATTTATATAATAACCAGACACTTACTAACACTTGCATAAAAGTTTAACAATTTAAACTATTTGATATTTTAAATTTACATTATTTTAGGAATTTAAGAACTTGATAGGATCAAATGTATAGATCTGTGATGATATTAGCTAACAATTCAATGAAAACAAAAGCAAAGTAATCAAATCAAAGCATAATATCAATAAAATTCAATAAGTTTATTGATATAAAGCAAAGACAATTATAAAGTGTGTAAGAAGCAAATTCTCGTCTAACCTACACATGTCTAAGCTATATAAAGGAACTTTCTAATTACAAGACTAGTCCCTATACTATTACAAAAGATAAAAAGACATATAAAGACAAAATGTTAATCTTTAAAGAAACACTAACAATACTCCCCCTAAGATTGACATTGTCTTCGGTCTTCAAAATCTTCAAGCTTTAGTCTTTTTCTTTTTTTATCTTCTTATCTTCATTTGATCTTTAGTCTTTATCTGCTTCATTCTTCTATTCTTCAGTCTTCTATTTTCTCTTTTTCTTCACCTTCATCTTTAATCTTTAAAAAAATCTTCAGGTTCTTCTTTAACTTTGAACATTGGCTTCTTTTTTAATAGCTCTTGATCTTTCAAAGCATTTGTAATTGCTGACTTGAATTTACCTACAAGAATTCCTTGTTCAGGTCATGAATCATTAGTCTTTATCTCTATTTGGCTCATTCTTTCTAAAGTCTCATTTGAAAGTCCAGTGATGTCGATATTGGCGTATAATTTGATAGGATTTGAACTTTCCTTCGAATATACTTCCAATACACCTTTTCTCGATATACGCATGAACTCTATATCCTTTATGTCTTTCTTCATAATGTTGGCATATGCAAGAGCTTTTCGCAGAGATATTCTTTCCATAGCAACATTCATCACGTTGATGATGGAAAGAAAATATTTCTTATCTTGCTCAGCGACATCTGGTGATACCTTCTCAAATTTTTGAACAGACAGAAATGAGATATAACTTAGATGAAGTAATTTAAACTCAAAAGCACCAAACAAAGTAATCATGTCCTCATCCCAGTGTTCGAGATTACGGACCAGTTTAAGCTCAAAAGTCTATGTATTATAAAACCATCTAAGAATCGGTTTTGACTTTTGGTTTCCATCTATCACTTTTAATCCTGGGGTAGTTACCTTTTCAAAATATTTTTCTCAAAATTCAACCATAAAGTGTTCTTCTTCAGATTGTAACCCCCTTATCTTTTTGTTCTTCTTTAGCATAGAAAAGTATTCCTTATCTTCCTGATCACATTGAGTTTGAAGGAAATTACTTGTTCTAGCTAATTCTCTCCTCAAAAGCTCTACAAACATATCTCCTCGTTTGGCTCCAGATGGATTAATCAGAGGAAGTTTGTTTAATTCTTTCAAATCTTGCACATGAAGTTTAATGATGCTAGAGTAAAAGTGATAGATATCACAAATAGCATTTACTCTAAATGCATCAAAAATATCATCATACTTCCATACGATGATCTTGACTTGGTTTGTGAAATCAGGAGCAATCATTGCATTTAACAATTCAGCAACGGATTGTCCTTTTTGTAAGACATTTCTTACCAAGTCGCCTGTAGATCTGGCACTATCAAAAATTTGTCTCTGTTCAGTGGAAGCTTTATACACTTGCTTTTATGAACTAGGAAACATCTTAATCGGCTCTTGTCTACTTTCATGAGCACTAGACTTCTGTGCCATTTGTCTAATCTCTTGACGTTTCAAAATTCTTGTCCTCTTTGTGATATCCAAATACTGAGGATTATCAGTATCTAGAATAATCATTTTATTAGATTGCTTATCAGTTTGTTGGAAGCTTTTGACAAGATTTCGTAATGAAACAGATTGAAGTCGTTTTAATCTCTTCCATGGATAGTTTCGAGCCTCCAACCAAGACCTTAAGGCAGGAATACTCACTTCGTCTGGGTCTGGATGGTGCAGCTCTAATCTGGGGACTTCTTCAATATTTATGCTCTCCTGAGCTCGATTCCATTCTCCATGCTCCATGACAATCTCATTAGGGTCAATTGGGGCAACAGACTCATCAGCTATACATTTCTCATATTCTTCATTGATTTAAGAAACTATTAGCCCATCCAAAAATACCCTATTGTATTTCATCCTCACAAGATAATGATATCTGTCTTTAAAATCTTAAGGAATATCATCATGTTCTTGAACTGGCTCGAATGAAAAGAAAGTTGTTTCAAATTGAGCTTCTTCTATGTCTTCATCATCAAGTACCTCATCATACCATTCATCACCATATTCTTCTTCAATGTCTTCTAAAGCACCAACTTTCTATTGAATATAATTCTCTTGTGCTCCTTGCATCTCTTCTTCACCAACCTTTTCAATCCTTTGGAATTTTATAGAAGACTCAGGTAAAACTGTAGCTTCTATGTCATCTAATTTTCTCTTACCTTTCTTCATCTCAGCAATCTTTTCTACATCAATAGGAACCATTTCAGAAACAATCATGACTTCTGGAGAGTTTGGTGTTTGTGATTCCTTTGACTTACTCAATTCTTCTTTCAATTTTTCATTTTCTTCAAATAATTTCTTATATTTCTCTTCAAGAAGATCATAATACCTTATCATCACTTCAAAATTCTTGATTACATCTTCTTTGTCTTTGGCAAAAACCACAAGCTTTTCATCCTTGTATTGATTTTCTTCCTTTAATTTTTCATTTTCTTCTTTCAACTTTTTCATTTCATTTTCAAGAGATATGTTCATCTCTTTCAGCTTTTCATTTTCAGCTTTCAAATCGTTAATTATTTTCTCTTGAGCAAGATTTTCATCTTTTAGTTTTTCAAGCTCATCCACATCCAAGATGTCTTCAGTTTGTACAGACACATTTTATGCTGTAGTAACTGGTATATCTTCAGTCTCTTATTAAGCTGTACTTTGAAACACAGGCTCTGAAAGCATTGCTTCCATAAAATCAAAATCAAATGTTTGATTTTGAGAGTCTTCATAATGCACTGTGGTTTCAGCATGCACATTTACATCTAAATCTTCATCTTGTGCTTCATTTAGAGTTTCCTCATGCATGACACCAACAGATGTTCCTTCATCCAAGTCATGGGTCTCAAAAACATGATCAGAAGCAGTTCTCTCACTGCTAACTGAGTGATGTGCTTTAACAGCACCATGAGCACCATCATCATCATCACTATCATCATCTTCTTCAGGTGAGCTCTCAGTAGCATCATCATCCTCATCATCATCTTCTTTATCAGAATCATCAATCATCTCATCCACAATATCTTCAATTAGATCATTTGGATCTATAGGCTCATCTTCAGTCAAGTGGAAGTGTTGTTGATTGATGTCTACATTATCCATTGCAACATTCCTTATGTAGTCAAAAAGTGGAATGTTTGGGGCTCCTGTAATGATAGCAAGTCTTTTGTAAACCACTTCAGGCATGTGCTCTAATTGCAATTTATCACCTTCCATACCATCAACATAAAGATCAGGATTGTCTTTATTAATCAGCAGTTGAAGGAATCTAGGATACATCAAGTACTTATGTCTCCTTCCCCTTTCTAGATTAAAGATAAATCTATTCATGATCCATTTTGACGTATTAAATCTACTGTTGGTGGCTAAAGCAATGATTAGAGATGCAATATCCACATGAAATTAATCCCAGCCAGCATTCCTCTTGGACATGCACTGCTGAAAGATATAGCATAATAATATCCAGTGATTATACACTCTTGCTCTATAGAATTGCTTATTTGGGAAGTGATCAGGATGACCCATCTGTAAGAATACATCCCTACATTCGTTGAATGTATACTCAGCTAGATCTTCAACTTCATTCTCTCCAAGTCTAAGAGCTATACGAATGGCTTGCTCTGAGACTTCAAGCATTCTATTATTTGTGATAAATGCCCTCATCACTTTATTTCCAGCCTCATCTAATTCAACTTAGGCTATTCTCCAAAATCTTTTAATTAGTCTAGCATGAATCATTGGCCTTGCACACATTGCATAGACATATTTAGTCCTTAGCAAGAATCTGATCATTTCTTCATAACATGTGGCTTCTCTACAATCTTCATCTAAGAATGCAGCCACATTATGCTTTGGCTCAAACTTTAATTCTGCCATCTGCACAAACAAACACACAAGATTAGTTAAGATAATGAATTTGAAATGATTTGATTATTGTTAAACTTTGAATTGATATACATGAATTATTATGTTTTAAAACACTTAGGTTTTATTTACCATCAAGTGTAATTAATCAATTTCTAGAATTAATAAAAATTCTGTCAAAATCATATTGATTACACTTTGTTGTATTATTGATTTAAAACATATTAATTCAATTAACATTGATCAAAGTTAATTTTCAATTAAGTTCTTATGAATTATTAATGAATTTTTATTTTTAAAAAAAAATTATTTTCGATTTTTGAAACTGTTCATCTTCTTCATTTGAATGAAGATGAACACCCTGAACTTGATGTTCATGAAAACACCAGTTTCATATGTCAAACTGTTCGAAATCCAATGTACATCAATAATATTTGATCAATTTCAGCTCTTTTGTTCAGTTCGATTCATCATTTTCAAAACTTTTCAACTTTTTAGGGTTCAAATGTCCGAATAGACTCGAACCGTCTGACCTAGTTTGAGTCTAAAACTTGAAATTTAGTGATTATTCACTGAACTTACATTCGCAAATCACTGATATACACTTTCAAATAAGAATGTTTCAAGAACAATTGACAATTTTGAATGAAATGGGTGAAAATGGATCGACAGAGTTTAAGTGTTTGAGGCTGTAAGTTTTGGATGAATTGAAAAATGAGAAGTGTTCTTTATATACTAAGTGTAAAATTTAAGACAGATGAGCACTGTTTAGACATTTGGGGTTAGACGCATGACAACTGTTCAGCCACTTAGGAACTGTTCAGATGGTTCTGAACTGTTCAGCCGGATGGAACTGTTCAGTCGGTTGAGCACTGTTCAGCCACATGGATCTATAGAAATGTCCAACACTTGGTCATTTTACACAAACCGTCTGGTACTGTGTAGACGCATGAGAATGATGGGCTGTCTAACACTTAACCAATGTTACTGATTTCTCAGACGGTTGACAACTGTTCAGACGCATGGTATCATGAGAACCGTCTAAACACTTGTACAAATTTACCTAAGTTCTCAGACGGTTGACAACTATTCAGACGCATGGGATCATGAGACCCGTCTAAACACTTGTGCAAATTCTGAAAACTCTTCATACACCTAAAAAGGACTTATGGTCACTGTTTACACGCATGATATTAAAAAACACTTGCATTTTTCACATCTTTCATCCGAACACTGTTTAGACGTATTAGCACTGTTTATGTACTAATATTCAAACAATTTTCAGGATTTTGAATTTTTCCCATAAAATTATAGTTTTGACCCTCAATTTTCACTTATATCCTTTTAACCCCTTTTATTTTAATTTAAAATTTTAAAAATTAATTTTCCCTTCATTTTAGTCTCAAAATAAACAAATTTTCTTGTTTTCAACATTTGAAAGAAGCTTTTCCACTTGCCAATTTATATAGGTTCATTTTATCATCATCAAACTTTTACATTATCAACCACACATACTTTGAATATAAAGCATCATCCTTTCAATTCAACATTTTTATTTTGATTTTCTGAGACAATTCTTCTATTTATTACTCCCCCTAAACTTTTAAGTTTTTAAAACTTAGAAGTTTCCCAATGTAACACATAAGATCACACTTATCATTGTCAAATTGCCTGCACATAAAAAAAACATGCATACAAACAAAATTAAAGCAGAATGAAAATCTAATAGTTACAATAGAATCAATGTCTGCAGTGAGATCATATCAGTGAAGATCAACACATTGAAATAAAATAAAATATGAATATTCATAAACAATGAATAAATCCTGATTAAGTGTGTTCCAGGTCAGTGATATCACAGCAAAGGAGACACAAGATCTAAGGACAGAAAATGAGTGTTTTTGACAAAAATATCAGCTCACTTACTTGTACAATTCTTGGATTGATTAGGGTAGAGTTAGATATGACATGATGTGACTCATACAAAGACTTAGAGAGATCAACTATCATCAAGACATACAGGTAAGCACACATTCTCAACTTATTACCTGACAAATATGCATAACCAGAGCTCATGTTACTTAATGTAATAGAGAATGATCATGGATAACCATTTGATCAACTCTAACCATCCATTTGAATGGGTTGTGCACATTGGCATATTTTGCAGCAAAGGAGAATATCCAAGTCTGTAATAACTTACAACAGAGGATATCTCAACACTTCAGGTCTATGATGACTCATAACAGAGAAGTGAGATGATGCTTGTAACAGATCTCATGATTAGTCACATCACCATCAAGTGTGAGTGTTGTAACTTAATAAGCAATCAATCTGATAAGCTAATACAACTTAAAAGTACTTAGATGAATACACATACAAGCATAGAGATTTAGTTTAATCACAAGAATTTACTTTTTCAGTATACTAGCATGATATTGTCTACACATCATATCTGATCATGTCAGACTTTATTAGCGAGTGAAATATGTAACTGATCTCACTAATGTACTATCATTTCTCACATGTTGCAAAAACAGATTCATTCCAAAAAATGAAATGATAAATAAAAAGGACTCTATTTTTGGAGTTTTTGTTTTATATTGTTTTATCTTTGATTTTTGAGTTTTCTACTTTTGTATTTTGTTTTTCTATAAAAGAAAACACACACACACAAAAACAATCAGGCAATTAACTTTGAAAGGTTCACTTATGAAGACCTTTTGGTTTAGGGAGGGTCTGATCATGATAAGATTCAAAGAACTACATTAAGAACCTATAAACCAGGTTTACACGTGGTTAATAAGGCCAATTGACTCCACTAAGTACTCAAACCTTCCTGGTAGGAAAGCTTTAGTAAATAGATCTGTCAACTGTTTTTCAGTTGCAATTTAAATCAGAATGATTAAACATTTTTCAGAGTTATCTTTGAGAATATGATATCGAATTTCGATATGTTTTGTTTTAGAATGTTGAACTGGATTAGCTGTAATGAACATATCAGCAGTGTTATCAATGTAAATGGGTGTTTTAAGAACATTGAACCCGTAATCCAGCAGTTGGTTTTGCAACCAAAGGATTTGAGAATATCCTGCTGATGCAGCTATGTACTCAGCTTCTACAGTTGAAATAGAGACATTTGTTTGTTTTTTACATTGCCATGAGACTAATCAGGGACCAAGAAACTAACAACCACCCATTGTAGATTTTTTATCTTGGCAGCATCCACCATAATCACTATCTGTATATCCATGTAACTCAAAGTTACTCTCGTAAGGATACCAAAGCCTTAAAGCTGGTTTGCCTTTGAGATACCTGAATATCCTCTTGACAATAATTAAGTGAGATTCTTTCGGGTCTGATTGATAACTGGCACAGACACAAACTACATACATTATGTCTGGTCTTGATGTAGTAAGATACATCAAAGAACCAATCATAGATCTATATAGAGTTTGGTCTACTGATTTTCCTTTAGGATCAGGCTCAATCTTGGTGTTTACATCAGCTGGAGTTCTTATGGACTGACAATCATGCAGTTTGAATTTCTTCAAGAGTTTGTCAACAAACTTCTCTTGATTTATGAATATACCATCTGCAGATTATTGAACTTGCAATCCAAGGAAGAAATTGATTTCTCCCATAATAACTTATCTGGAAACGAGACTTCATGATTTCTTCAAATTCATTAGACAGTTTTAGACTAGTAGAACCAAATATGATATCATCAACATACACTTGCACACATAAGAGATCATCATTATCCTTCTTTATGAATAAAGTTGGATCGATTTTCCCTCTTGTGTATCCATTTGGATCAAGTGTTGTGATAATGTCTCATACCAGATTGTAGGTGCTTGATGAAGTCCATACGAAGCTTTGCTAAGCTTGTACACTCGATGTGGAAATTCTGCATCCTCAAAGCCCGGAGGTTGCTTCATATACACATCATCAGTGATTGGACGGTACAAGAATGCACCTTCAACATCCATTTGATACACCTTGAATTGCATGAACGATGCATAAGCCAGGAAAACACGAATGGATTCGAGTCTTGCAACTGGAGAATATACTTCATCATAGTCAATTCCTTCTTCCTGTGTGTATCCTTGTGCAACTAGTCTTGCCTTGTTTCTTATAACTATCCCTCGATCATCAGTTTTATTTCTAAACAACCATTTAGTGCCTATGGCATTTTCTCCTTCAGGTAATTCCACCAAATTTCACACTTCTTGTTTGCGGAATTGAAGTAATTCTTCTTGTATTGCTTCAATCCAACCATTGTCCTTTAACGCTTCGGTAACGTTTTTAGGAACAATTTGTGAAAGAAAACAAGAGTATAAGCACAAGTTTGCTTGATCTGATTTACTTCTTGTTGTTATCTCATTCAATTGACCAATAATCTGTGATGTTGGATGGTTCTTGTGAACACGAGATGCCGGAATCTCATCACTTTGAATATTAACATCCAGATTTGTTTGATTCAGGTTGGAGAGCTGATGCAGTAGGTTAGAAGAATGTGGATTGAAGTTTGGAACTTGAGTCGGTGAGTTGATAAAGTAATCAAAGTTACCAGTATCAACTGCATCACCAGAGATGGATGATGTTCTTGACTCAGGTTGCACAAACTCATTACCATCATTAGGAATTGGTTGTGATCCCTTTTGATCATATAAAACTAAATGATCTGAAGCTTGACTAACTTGATCATTGTCATTGAATCTTATTGTTGAATCCTTGACAAATGAGAAGAATGGGTAATCTGGGCTTGAATCATTTGGGTCGTCAGAATCCGAATCTTCACTGAAAGATCCAAGATCTCCTATAGAGCTCTTCTTACCTGTAGAATCAAGAAAGTTAGATTGATTAAACAAGTTAGATTGAAGAGAGTTTGACAATAAATCTAAATCAAACAACCAAGCAGAACCATCTAAAACTGATGGAAAGGAATTTTCCAAAAATTTAACATTGAATGTTTCATGAATTATATTTGTCCTAGAGTTATAAACTCGATAGGCTTTTAAAATAGATGAGTATCCAATGAAAAACCCATTATCAGATTTTGCTTCAAATTTTCCTAACTGATCACTTGAATTAAGAATCATAACCGGACAACCAAATGATTTTAGAAAATTTATATTCGGTTTCCTGCCAAACATTAACTCATAAGGAGTTTTCATTTTATCTTTCATAATTAAGGTTCTATTCTGAACGAAACACACAGTTGATATAGCTTCATCCCAGAAAGTGATAGGAATCCTTGCATCGGCTAACATAAAATGAGCAGCTTTAATCAGTGTTCTATTTTTCCTTTCAGCAACTCCATTTTGTTAAGGAGTTCTAGGAGCATTGAACTGATGAGCTATCCCTTTCTCTGCACAAAACATTTCAATGTTAGCATTTTTGAATTCCGTTCCATTATCACTTCTTATTATTTTTACTTTGTGTTCTAGTTGATTTTCAACTTTAATGATAAATTCTTTTAGTAATTCAGCCGTTTCAGATTTAGCATGTAAAAAGAAAACCCATGAAAATCTTGTATAGTCATCAATGATAACTAGACAATATGATTTTCTTCCAATACTCTTGACGTTTGTTGGTCCAAATAGGTCCATGTGCAACATCTGTAGAGGTTTGAATTTTGAGTTTATGAGCTTGGTCTTATAAGACTCTCTGTGTTGCTTTCCCTTCAAACATGCTGAGCAGTGATCAGTCGTTGCAAACTTCTTGGATGGAAGTCCAATGACATGATTTCTTGCTACAAGCTTGTTCATGTTCTTGAAGTTGGAATGTCCGAGACATCTATGCCAAAGCTGGGTTTCACCATTTGATGCTTTTGCAATTAGGCAAGTTATTTCTGTTGAACGATCGACTTGAGACATATCCAGCTTGTATACATCTCTATCCTTTTCAGCTTTAACAATTACCCAATCCTTGCTTATTTGTAAACCTGGCTTTAAGACATAACAGAAAGAATCATCAAATAGAACAGAGTATGCTTTATCATATATTTGGGATACACTTAAAAGATTAAAGTTCAACTATGAACAGAAGTTGACTTTGTCGAAGCTTATTATCCATTTTGATACTGTTCTTTCTCCTGTTATTTTGCCACCAGCATCACCACCAAAGGCGACGTGCGTTCCATCCTTTAACTTAAAATCTTGTAACAAGGCAGGATTGCCTGTCATGTGCCGGCTACACCCACTATCTACATACCATGTATTGAGTGGTCTTCTCGGGCGTACCTGCACAACAAGAAAACTAAGTTGAGATATCTACCCAAGCCGAGATGGTCTTGGGTTTTCCATATTTGTCAACAATGGTAAATTGTTTTAAATAAAGATTATTTAAATCAGGTTTATTCTTGATGAATTTACCAATCTTGTTATGAAAATTGTTAGGATTATTTTTATGAACATTCATATCACTTGAGTGATCAATTTTTGAAGAGTATTGATGACCAACATTTTATTAGTCATTCTCACTGATCTTGGCATGAATTGTTCTTGCACAGTTTGTTTAGGCCTCATAAAATTATTCTTTTGAAAAGATCTCAGACCTAAAGAGGGTTGGTTAGTTAATTATTGAAATCCGTCAGTTTGATTTCTCATATACTAAGGATTAACATAACCTTTGCTCATGTTTAAATTGGCAAATCCTCTAGTAGGTGAGCTCTTTCTAAAATAACATTTTTAATATTGTGAGTTATCTCATCATAATAAGTGCAGTATCTGTTAAACTAACAATCTACTGTAGAATGATTTCTCATGTCACATATGTGACAGTACTTGTTGAAATAACACTCAGCAGTATTGTGATTTTTCATATCACATATTTCGTAGTACCTTTGTGGAGATCTAAACAACTGCTTGTTAACTTTTGAAGTTGACGCTATATTTGATTCATTTTTAAATTTTGGCGTCAAAAAGTTAAATTGTTGTTTATGATTTGTCAATTTTGGCTTTTATGACAAATTATTTTTCATCTTTTTATCATGAACCTCCTTCTTTAATTCCTTAGGAACAAATCTTTTTGTAACAGCGGAAGTCTTAGAATCTAAACCCGTTTTCAGATCATAGTGAGATTTGTTCACAGGACTTATTTTGTTTTGATGAAGAGAGTTCATGTTTAACAAACCAGCTGACACAAATTTTATCGGTTTGAGTTTAGTTGTCTGATTTGTTTGGTTACTTAGATTTTCTGAACTTCTGTTTTGTTCAGATTTGGTTTTTGATGATTTCTTTCTTCTTCTCTGATTCTTTGCTTTTGATGAAATTGGTTTATTTTCAGATTGAACATCTTCAGATGAAGATTCTTTTTCATTAACGTTTTATTTTAGATTAACAGAGTTTGAATCTTCTGATATTCCTTCCTGAAGTTTAGCTTTATCTTTACTTTGAACTTTCACTTCTTCTAATACAGAGTGAATTTGATCAAAAGTGTTCTGTTTTGTCTGTTTAGGTTCATAAGATTTTATCTTGATTGGATGACCATTTTTGATTTTTTCTTGATCATTTTCAACAAAAACTTTCACATTATCTTTTTCTTCATCATAATTTATGTTTTTGTCCTGAAAGGCTTTAGTTTAGCCTTATTCTCAGGAGAATGGTCATGTGTATTAAAGTTCTCTGGTAAAGTGTTTGTTATTGATTCAGGCATAGGTTCATGAGTGAATCCTAAACCTATTTTCTGTTTATCTTTTCTCTCACTCACCAGTTTCTTAACTATCAATTTTGAACTTTTCACTTTAGCAAGATCCATTTGAGTAGCAGCATGTGCTATCTTCTCCTGTTCAAAATTTTTGGTCATCTCTTCCAATTGTTTAGACACAATTTCTAATTCCTTTATTGTTTTGTTTCATGATGTTTGAAGAGAGAAGATCTTTTGATCTGCTGTTTTATGGTCAGATTTTAATTTGTTGTGCATTGACTCTTCTTGTTTCAATTTCTCACAAATTTTGTATGAATAGCTTTGATAATATTCAACATGTTCGAGGAATGATTTAGTGCACAATTTTTCTCTCACTTCAGATGGTATTTCAGGAAATTTTGGAGATGAGGTTTCAGATTTTGAGGATGAAGTGTCAACCTTGGGTTGATCAGATTTTGCCATTAGAGCTACTTCATCTGTATCCTCCTATCAGATTTGTCACTCCAATCATAGTTATCTTCTTCATGCTCACCTTCCACATTTGGATCACTATTCTCTGACCAGTCCTCCCCCCGAATTTCTGCAACAAGAGACAAACTCGACGTTAGATCATTAGTGAACTGTTCAGCATATGCACTTCAATCACAACCATCTTTAATGCTGACTACAAGAGCATTCTTGGGCTCTTCAGCTGATTTTGATTCCTCTTTAAGCTCAGGCATAGGAAGACATTGATAAGGCTTTTGGAAAGTCTTTTGAACTTGTTGAAACCTTTGATTGCCAGAACTTGATTGAGCATTTCCTCCTTTGTTCATTGGAGCTTTGCATTATCTGGAGAAATGTCCATAACTATTGCAGTTAAAACACCTTGACTTTGACTTGTCAAAACCAACAGTCTTGTTAGCACTTGGCTTATACTTCCTGTTGACATAAGAGTGTTTTTGTGTTTTGTATGCAATCATCACCATCTGCCAATTTAAGTCCATCTCTTCAACATCTTCAGGGTCCATCTCGAACAAATCCTGCAAAACAAGATCTAATTGAGTTAAATGGCTATCTTGATATGCTTGAAAACTAGCCATAAAAGCAGTGAAAACTAGCCATAAAAGCAGTGAAAGTAGTTTTAGACTCTTCACCCTCTAATAGGATGTTTATCACATCTTTAACTTTGCTAGATTTAGCAGAGTTAGTTGATGGAGTCTCTGTTTGAACATTTAAACTCTGAGATTTAGGAGGAGATTGAGGATGAGACTGTCAGGTATAAGCAAGAACACTGGTGAATGATGAATCAGTGAAGAATCCCGCTCCAACAAATAAGTCTCACTCTTCTTCTAGAACCTTCTCACTCTTTGCCATGAAATCATTTTCAACAGAGTTTGCAGGAGATGCAACAAACTAATAATGTGACATTGATGTTGCTCTGTCATTGTTCCTTGAGCTTTCATCAATTTCAACAGACTCTATCTTGGCAATAAGCAAATCTAAATCCATGGGGAACTTCTCAGTATGCTTTAGCAAAGTTACGGTTTGTTTCCATGAGGAGGGTAAAGCATTGAGTAGTCTAAGATTTAGATCTTCAAGATCAGGCTTGATGCCAGCTGTTGACATCTCAGTAGTAAGCTGAACAAATCTATTCATCATTTGGTTTACTGTTTCACTAGATAAATGTTATAACAGTTCTAACTGCCTTTTCAGCTTTTGTTTCTTAAGGTTTTGGGTCTCTTTTCCTCCTTCACAAATGGTCTTTAAGGCTTTGTACATGGTATATCCAGTCTGATATCCATCTAGCCTTGCAAGAACTTCTAAAGGTAGTCCTTTACACATCAAGGAGTATGCTTTAATATCATTCTTGACTCTTTTCAAATAATCTCCTTGTAAACCATCTTCAGGGTAGGGTTCTTGAGAATCTTTAGTATATACAAAACCCCTATCAGGCCCATAAGTGGTTATTGGAATGTATGGTTCTTTTTCAATTGATTTTCAAAGATCAGTGTCAATGGAATTCAAATGGTGTTTTAATCTAAGTGACCAATTTTTGAAATCAGCTTTGTTTTTCAGTTTAGAAACTCTATTTCCCGAGTCTTCTAATTTCACCATCTTTATATTTTTTGTTGATTTTAAATTTTCTGATTTTTAAATTTTTGATTTTTAAAATAATTTCTGAGTATTAAGTGAAGATACGCCTGAACAGTAAAGAAACGTCTCAACAGTTGAGAAACTTCTGAGTTTGAACAAGAACCGTCTAAGGGATTGCCTTAGAAAAATTTTCAAAACCGCCTAAAGTAGAAACATCTGAACAGTTGCAATACGTCTGAACAGTTATCAGACGTCTGGGAGTTACAACCGTCCAAACAGTTCTGATGCGTCTAAACAGTTATGAACCGTCTAGAATTACTTGAGCTCAAATAGTAGTAAAACTCCTCAACAGTTGTAAACCGTCTGCTTGAAAACCGCCTACACAATGGTAAACCGTCTGAACAGTGGTCAACGTCTAAACACTTGGGCAATTTTCAGTGATTCTCAACCCTCATGCGTCACATTCAACATGTTCTTATGAATGTAACGAACTCAATTTTTCTGAAATCGATCAAAACTATATGAATTGGATCGAAATCTTCCAATTAAGTAGGTTTAATGCCGATTAACAATCTTCTTTCTTCAATTTCTTTGATTATCAACAACAAATCAGTGAATCTTCCCAAATTTCAGTTCGACAAAGTTGAGCACTTTTCGAACCAAATTTCGAGTAATTCTCTTAAATTTGATGAATTTGACTGCTAATTATGGTTCAATTCATGTTTATGATGATTAAACACAACTGAAAACCACAATATTTCAATTGAATTGCTAATCAATCACAGAATCAAGTGAAATTTGAGTTTTCAAGTTCGACAAAAACTCAATTCACTCAACCAACAACTCTGATACCATTTGATAGGATCAAATGTATAGATCTATGATGATATTAGCTAACAATTCAATGAAAACACAAGCAAAGTAATCACATCAAAACATAATATCAACAAAATTCAATGAGTTTATTGATATAAAGCAAAGACAATTACAAAGTGTGTAAGAAGCAGATTCTCGTCTAACCTACACATGTCTAAGCTATATATACTATAAAATAACAGAAAAAGGAACTAACTAATTACAAGACTAGTCCTTATACTATTATAAAAGATAAAAAGACACATAAAGACAAAATGTTAATCTTTAAAGAAGCACTAACAGAACCAATTATTCAACCCTATCCATTATTTTAGGGATTTAATAACTAATTATTTGATGAAACATATAAGCATTTTCATTACTAACAAGTGAAGTTATTTTCTTTATATTAAACGAAGTTTAATTTATGAGGTAATAGTGAATAAAAAAACTTTAAACCTTTATATTAACACTTACATAAAAATTTAATAAATTTGAATTATTAATAAGTGAAGTTATTTTCTTTCTATTAAATGAAGTTTAAATAATGAGGAAATAAAAAATAAAAAATAGAGTAAATTACCATTTGCATCCTTGAGATTTGGTGATTTTGACCATTTGCATCCCTACAGTTTAAAAATCCTCACATACCCCCTAACGTTTCATATTTGTCTCCATTTGAATCCAAAACTATAACACCGTTACATTATTTTGTTAACTTTTTATAGAATGACAAAAATACCCTTAAATCAACCACCACACAATATAAATTTAATAAAAACCCCTTAACCACTACCTCCCTTCTCTCTCTATGTAGTCAACAACCACCGTTACCTCCACTTCCTCTTCCTCCCTCTGTCGCCGCCACCTCCACCACCACCTCCACCTCCTCCTCGATCCTCCGCTTCCATCTCCCCTGCGTCACCTCCGTCCGCTGGTGCCCTACCCCCCTCTGCTAGTGACCATTGCTTCCGGGCTGGCGACCAAAGTGAGTCCAACTCCTTTTCTCTTCCTTCCCCCATAACAAGATGCTTCAGCCTCACCTCCTTTCGCAGCTGGTGCCTCCGCAGCTGGTGTTTCTGATCAACCTTCTCCACCTCCAACCTCCGCTCCACCAGCATGACCTCGGCGACGACACCGTCATCCACTACTGGATCCCCCAACACCACCACCCGAATCACATCGGTCATTACTCGATTCACATCCAGGAACAACTCCGTCATCTTAAACGCCACTATCCCATTATAGTTAAACCACACCCACACCGCATGATTCCTGGTGATCGGTCTGGGTTAGGGTTTGTAATGGGGGTGTGGGTCACGATAATGGGCGTTTTGGCTATAGAGGCGATGATAGTGGATCGGCTGTGTGATGTGTCGGTTGTGGTTGACGGCAGCGTGTTGCGATGATGGGCGGATTGGTTGTGGAAGCGATGATGGCGGATCGGCTGTATGATATGTTGGTTGTGGTGGGCGGTAGTGGGTTGCGGTGATGGGCGGTTTGGTTGTGGAGGTGATGATGGCAGATCGACTGTGTGATGTGTGGGTTGTGGTGGGCGGCAGGGGTGGTGGTATGGGTGGTGTTGCATATGGGTAGTGGGTTTAGGTGGTGTTTATTTTTGAAAGAGATAGAGATTAGAGTGTGTATTATGGTAAAGAAGGTGATGTGGGTGTGTATTGTGGTAACGAAGGTGACGTGGGTGGTTCCCATATTTTTTGTTCTTTTTTTAATTTTAAAAGCAGTTTAGTCTTTTAACAAGAGAGTTAACAGAATAATTTAACGGTGTTAGTGTTTTGCATTCAAATGAGAATAAAAATAAAATGTCAGGGGGTATATAAGGATTTTTAAACTGTAGGGATGCAAATGGTCAAAATCACCAAACCTCAAGGATGCAAATGATAATTTACTCTAAAAAATATCTTTAAATCTTTATACTAACCGCTGCCGTAAAAATTTAACAAATGAATTACTAAAGTGAATTTATTTTCTTTCTACTAAATGAAGTTTAAATTATGAGGTAATACCGAATAAAAAAACAACTTTAAATATTTATACTGACTGTAAACATATATAACATTGAGTAATAAATAATTTTAAGAATTTTACATATTTATACAAACTATACACATATCTATACTATATATAAAACATATAAGAGTAGTTTTTTAAGATACCATAAAACTAAAACAATTACTTTACTCAATACATAAGATACAACCATTTTTTTAGTGTAAAATAGTATTTTTAACATTATTTACAGATTACCTTTACAATTATTTACATAATAACCTTAAACTTACTTTAATTTACATAAAATTTTACATTATTTACCCATAAAAAAACTTAATTTGTTTTTACATTTCTGTCATATCTTTTAATCTCATGTTTAAAAACTTTTTAAAACTACAATTGTAACCTTGTATTTTTTAATCGTTTTGTTGTAAACTCTTTGGTGAACCGATCTGTATTTTGTAAGATACAATAAGTTAATGCATAAATGTACAAATCGTCATGTAAAACCCATTACTTTGGTGTTATAAATTTTAGCTTAAAAATATAATAGACTTTTGTAAAATTACGAAAACGTGTCGTATGTAAAATGTCGCCCCTCCACATTGCCCGTGCACCCTTCTAGTCTATATATATAACTATAAAATTTATAACATATAGTTTAAATAAAAACATTTTTCTTTATTTTCATTTGGATCATGTCATAGGTTTTATGAAATTTAGACTTTAATAGTGAATTTTTATGACAACATATATACGTGATATAATATTTCACTTAGATAAATAAAAACTTGAAGTTATCAATAATACTTAATTGAAAAATTGTACAACTGTACTTTAAAACGGTTACTTTACAACTGTACTTTAAAACGATTCGTTTACTTTTGAAATTTGGGAGACCATGGACAGTGTGCAACTTTTGAGGCTGAACTAGTGGTTTGTATTAATCCAAGGCTTTAAATTTTCAAAAGTTTGGGCCCTGAAGATCAATTGTGAAGTCACTTTAACATACAAGCGATCTTAGGGGGTGTTTGTTTTTTAAAAAAACCTCTTCCCCACCTCTTCATCTGCGTGCTCGCAGACGCGGGAAGAGGTTTTTATTTCGCAGACTGTTTGTTTTCTGGAAGACGTTTTATTAAAAAACGTCTTCCTGAGCTCTTCATGGGGCAGACATGGACCCTAGTCTTCAGATGAGAAGACATTTTATAAACCTCTTCTCCTCTCTTCATATAAAAGATTTTGAGCCCTAATCACACACACAACACAACCATCCATCGTCGCTCTCTCCTCTCTTCACTGTTCATCGTCGCTCTCTCCTCTCTTCACTGTTCCCGTCGCTCTCTCCTCTCTTCACTGTTCATCGTCGCTCTCTCCTCTCTTCACTGTTCATCGTCGCTCTCTCCTCTCTTCCTCCCAGCGGCTGCCTGTCGTCCACCACTGAAAAAGGTAAGCTCTCTCCTCTCTTCCTCCCTGCGTCCGCTCTCTCCTCTCTTCCTCCTTGCACCGCCGAGGCTGCGGGGGTGGCGGCCGGCGTCGTATCTGATTGGGGCCGCTCTCTCCTCTCTTCCTCCTTACTGATTTCTTGCAAATGCTTGTGTATCTGATTGGGGTTTATGAACAGGGTTTTGAATTGTATTCTGCTGGTTTGATTGGGGTTTATGAACAGGGTTTTGAATTGTATTCTGCAAATGCAAATGATTGGGGTTTTTGAATTGTATTCTGCTGGTTTGATTGGGGTTTATGAACAGGGTTTTGAATTGTATTCTGCAAATGCAAATGATTGGGGTTTTTGAATTGTATTCTGCTGGTTTGATTGGGGTTTATGAATAGGGTTTTGAATTGTATTCTGCAAATGCAAATGATTGGGGTTTTTGAATTGTATTCTGCTTGTGTATCTGTGTGGTTTATGAGTTGGTTTGATTGATGATTTTATGTAGATAAAATAGTGTTGTTTAACTAGTTAGCACCTCAAGTTGTACTGCTCTAGCTATATACAAGATAGATCAGCTCGACTCGGTTTGAAACCCACTGAACTGAAAATTGAACTTGTATCTGACTTGATTAATTCAAGTTAACTCGTGACTTGATTAGTGGGCCTATTTCTTTCTGTAAAAATATCAATACAAAAACCCACTGAACTAAAATTGAACTTGTATTCTGCTTGTGTATCTGTGTGGTTTATGAGTTGGTTTGATTGATGATTTTGTGTTCTAGTATTTTATGAATGTTGACTTCTGCTGAATTGTATTCTAGTGTTTTATGATTAATAGATATGGGATTGTATATTAGTTATGGTTATCATGCTTGAAAGGTATTTTGTTGTGTTTTATTATTAATGTTTGAAAGGTATTTTGATTCTGCTTGTGTTTTATGATTAATAGATATGGGAGAGAAACAACAATGGTCGATTGAGCAACAAAATGCTTAATAGAGACTTGCATAGAAGAGGTAAACAAGTTGGGTAGAAAAGGATTGAGTATGCACAAAGAGTCATGGAATAACTTAGGAAAAGTGCTTAAGGAGAGATTTGGCTTGGATTTAACGCAAAAACAAATGAAGAATGCATACGATAATCTTAAAGCCAAATACGTAGGGTGGCTGTATTTAAAAAACAAAACAGGCAACATATACAACCCTCAAACAAACACTTTTAGCTTAACCAACGAGGAATGGGAAGAATTTAAAAAGGTATGTTTATATATATAAAGTTTTTAATAAATACCTTTAAACATAAACTGATAAAATGTTTTACTTTCACTTTAGGGCCATCCGAAGGCGGGATCGTTAAAAACAATTCCATTGCCTTTTCCCGAGCTTTGTGCTCAATTGTTTGATGGCAATACTGCCACAGGGGTAGCAAGTGGACATCAACACAGACAACATCGGTTGTTGGGTCATCTTCTTGTCATCGTGCAGTACCACTTATGCTTACAGACACAATTATTCATGACACAGACGATGATGTCGGCTCTTATGATTTTTGTTCCGAGCATATTAATGAGGATGCCGCCGAGCCTACCGCCGAGCCTACCACCGACCCAACCCCCGAGACACCCCCGAGCCTACCCCTAATTCAAATAAAAGGGCAAAAACCTCAAAATCATCATCTATCACTAATGATGATCTAGCCCGTGATATGCAAAAGGCTTTACAATATCTGATTAAAGGCAAAGAAGGGCCGACAGTTCTTGAATGTTCCGAGAAGCTAAAGTTGGTCGGGTTAGATCCGATTGATCCTCTATTCTTGGCCGCTTTCCATATTTTTGGAGTTTCATCGGATATGAGAGAGGCATGGACGACATTGCCACCGATTCCTGAGGTTTTAAGAGGGTGGATCTCGATGACAGCAACAAGTTTAGGATTAATAAAGTAGTTAATGCAGAATATCGAATAAACGATTTAAATAAAATGTATTTGTATGGTTTTATGAATATTATTGTAGTTTGTATGACTTCTATTTATATTTTAATGTATTTGTATGACTTTTATTTATATTTTAATCTTAAAGTACCTTTTTAAGTTTCACAAAATTGGTTTACTTTAATTACAGCATATTTTAGCAGTCTGCAGGTTTTAAAAAATCAAACAGTCTTTTTCTTGCAGACTGCAGACGTTTGGTCCACCTCTTCTGCTGTAGATGTCTGCAGATGTGATCCGCAGACTGCAGACGTTTTTCTGCAGAAAAAACAAACAGCACCATAGTGGTCTGGATGCTATAGTGAAAGACAGAAAACTAAATGTGATACTAATTGATTATTATGGGCCAAGACTTGATGGTAAAGTAACAGGCAAACAATCACGTCAAGAATTAAGACACGTTAGTAGCTGTGGGTTTTTCTAAGTAGGTTGAGGGTGTGATTCTAGATAAAAACTGATAGATGGGCTTGATTTATATAACATTTATATTTTTAAATACAGTTGTACATTTGTCAATCAAAAAACAAGTTCTAAAAATTAGATGAGAATAATACTGTTGGATGAGAATAAATCCAGTTCTTTGTTGCGGATTTCTATTAGTAGATGATAAAATCTGCACTTTTTCTATCTCAATTTTTTTGTAAACACAACCAGTGTTATATTTTGCCATTATTATAAATTTACCCGTTGTCTTTTATTGTCTTTAATATTTCTAGGAATCTTGAGGGACTGTAGTGTCATTGCCCTTATCTTCAAGGGGCTTTTCTGGAAATCTCTCGGATACACACACACACACACATATATGTATATAAACACATACATACATACATACATATATATATATACACACATATATATATATATATATATGTATATTTATACACACATACATATATATATACATATATATATACATATATACATACATACATATATATACATATGTATACATATACATATATATATACACATACATATACATATATATACATAGATGAGTGTATACATATATATATATGTAAGTATATATATATATATATATATATATGTATATATATATACACACACATATATATATACATACATATATATATATATATACATACATATATATACACACACACATATACATATACATATACATATACATATACATATATGCATATATACATATATACATACACATATATATATATATATCTACATATATATATATATATACATACACATATATGTATACATCTACGTATACATATACGTATACATATATGTATACATATACATATACATATACGTATACATATACGTATACATATACGTATACATATACGTTTACACATACGTATACATATACGTGTACCTATACGTATACATACACGTGTACCTATACGTATACATGCACGTGTACCTATACGTATACATGCACGTGTACCTACACGTGTACCTACACGTGTACATGCACGTGTACCTGCACGTGTACCTGCACGTGTACATGCACGTGTACATGCACGTGTACCTGCACGTGTACCTGCACGTGTACCTGCACGTGTACCTGCACGTGTACCTGCACGTGTACCTCCACGTGTACCTACACGTGTGCCTACACGTGTGCCTACACGTGTGCCTACACGTGTACCTACACGTGTGCCTACACGTGTACCTACACGTGTGCCTACACGTGTACCTACACGTGTGCCTACACGTGTACCTACACGTGTGCCTACACGTGTACCTACACGTGTGCCTACACGTGTACCAACACGTGTACCTACACGTGTACGCACACGTGTACGCACACGTGTACGCACACGTGTACGCACACGTGTACGCACACGTGTACGCACACGTGTACGCACACGTGTACGCACACGTGTACGCACACGTGTACGCACACGTGTACGCACACGTGTACGCACACGTGTACGCACACGTGTACGCACACGTGTACGCACACGTGTACGCACACGTGTACGCACACGTGTAGCTACCTGTAGCTACACGTGTACCTACACGTGGACGTGCACGTGTACGTGCACGTGACGTGCACGTGGACGTGCACGTGGACGTGCACGTGGACGTGCACGTGGACGTGCACGTGGACGTGCACGTGGACGTGCACGTGGACGTGCACGTGGACGTGCACGTGGACGTGCACGTGGACGTGCACGTGGACGTGCACGTGGACGTGCACGTGGACGTGCACGTGGACGTATATATATATATATATGTATATATATATATGTGTATATATATATATATGTATACATATATATACATATATATATATATACATATATATACATATATATATATGTATATATATATATATATACACACACACACATATATACATATGTACATATATATACATATATATACATATATATATATATATATATATATATATATATATATATATATATATATATATATATATATATATTTATATATATATATCTGTGTGTGTATGTGTGTCTTTGTGTGTATATGTATATATACATACATATATATGTGTATATATATGTGTATATATGTTATATCTACTTATATATATATATATATGTATATATATATATATATATAGAGACACACACACATATATACATATGTACATATATACATATATATACATAAATATATACATATATATATACATATATATATATACTAGTAAGGAACCCGCGCGATGCGGCGGCGACGACATCGACATATTTCACAATGCGATATTTGTTTTAAAATAAGATCATTTATGTTATTTTCTTAGGTCACATAACTTCATATTTTTAAACTAAAAGTTGCGACTTGCGAGTATTACATGTTCACCTGTATCATATGTAGAGTTACATGTATTGTAGATTGATTTGATAAAACATATCGATATATATGTTGTATTAGCAGTAGATAGCTTTCATATTTTTTTCTTCATAATTTAAAAAACTTTTTAGAACATTAAACTTTTTAAAAAATATAAAATATTTTATAAATGGTGTTTTAAAAAGTAAAACTTTTATAAACAAAAATTAGTTAAAATTGAGAGTTATAGAAGAAAGTTTTTAAGTATCATATTTTTAAAACGATTGTTTTAAAATAAAAAATTTATTTTATTTATTATCAAAAAGATTTCAATCATATCTTATTTTAAAATATTAATTTATAATTAATAATTTTTTATTCTATTTATTTCTTTTTATTCAACCCGTGTAATACACGGGTTTACTGAAGCTAGTGGTCTCATAAAACAAATAGGTTGACTATTAGTCACATGTATTAATTTCTTTCTAAAGAAATAAGATATAGGAAAACTAAGGACCAAATCAAGCCATTGTTGTCCTCTACCTGATAGCATGGACAAAGTAGTGGTATTTCCACATTTATTTGTTCCTAGAAAACAAAAGCATTCTTCTTCTTGAACTAAGAAAGTGAATGAATGAACTGTAACTTTCTTTCCATGTTTAAAGTACTCGTGTATGAACTATGTCAAAACCCAAAATGAAATCCTTAAAAAAATTACCAGTATCCTGGATTTTGGTGCCAGTAATTAAGTCATAATGCATGCCTTCACAGTAGCAACACCAAATGAAGCTGGGATGAAAGAAAAAGTGATACTCATACCAATAGCTACAGAGAACGCACCCAGGTTATGATGGTCCATACGCATGTAAAAGTTTGTAAAAGTGATATGTGTTAGGATCAGTAATCATCTCAATAAAATTCACTATATTAGGATAATCTAACATATTTATGCTTAAGACCTGCAAAAACAAAGAACAACTCATAGCTTTAATAAATGAGACTTGTGAAAAGCCTACATTAACAGCATGTTTATAATCTATATTTATATTTGCCCACAAAATTTCATGAAAACAAGAATGTTATTATAACCCAACGCCGATTCTTCTTGCTGCAATGACCATTTAGTTTTTACATTCAATTTAGAAAAAAACTCATAAATATGATTGCTCGACCAAATGCATCAGCGCTAACATAAGCCTGTATTCCAGGTAGCATCCCCAACCAACTCTATATGATTATAGGTTTTTATAAATTGAAAAACCCATATAAAATTATCAAAATAAAGAATGTGAAGCATACGATTTAAATCCATTCACAAGTTTATAACTCCATTGAAGTGTTTGATATAGTTTTAAAGCTCTTTATATTGAAATAAAAGCAAAATAATATTAAAAGATGCATATGATTATGCAATCTGTTGTTGCTATGCAAACAACTAACCAATAAACTAATGTAAAGTTTTTAAGCAAACAGCTAAACCAAAAACCCAATCTGTTTGATATAGTTATAAAGCTCTTTACATATGCACTTAGATGCATAAAAATAAAACTTGATAAGCAAACAGCAACTAACCAATAAACTAATCTAAAGAATCTAACACTCTGCTAACCAGAACCTTGAATCCTGAGTGAGACAGATTCATCTGATAAACTCATTTCCCAATCACACCTTATACAACTAACAGCACTGCTAACTCCTCATTTTCATCATCCAGTAGTCATCTTCCCACTGTTACAAAAGTAAAAATTAAGAAAATAATGAGAGTTGAATAAACATATATACGCACACATATAAAACAAACAAAATAGTTCCAAACATACAAATAATTACTCATTGGCATAACATCAAACTTTGATCAATATAGAAACAAAATTTTATGTATAAAAACAACCTCAGCGCTAGGTCAGACAATAGCGATGGCTTCAAGTTATGATAATGCTTCAATACAAATAAGAAAATATAATTATAAATCCAATCTCATCTAATGATATTGAAATTAGAAAATGTTTCTTATTTTCTTCTCATTTTTGTCAGTCAACAGTTTGCCAAAAGGTAGAACACCAACAAAACATAACCCCCATTCATGTATATCTTCTCATCAGGTTAGAATGGGTCAAACGGGTCGGGTTGGAAACAAATACAATCTTATAAAAAGTTGAATGGGTCAAACGGGTCGGGTTCCTTGATGTCCAAATTATAAAGCAGGTCAAACTGTTCAAGAAAATGCATTATAACATACTACTTAGCATTATTACATAAATATAAATACCTTCAAACAGAATTGATGCTCTAGTTCTAACGGCTTGTCAATGACTCACTTCAGCCAAATTGTTCCACTTTGGTATCTGAAAACCATAAACATAAAAGAAATGAAAGATATTAAATTCCGAACATATGATCATCTTCTAAAATAATAATGAGAACGTAGCTAGTTCCAATGAGAACCTACCTAGACGACATGTGAATATTTTATCAATGTTTTAAAAACAATAAGGCCATAAGGGACCTCAAAGCCAAGGTGAAGACATGCATCCACATACAGAATTAAAAACATTTAACAAATGTATATAAATTTTAATAAACTAATAAACACTTAACAAAGCTACATGAGATTACAAACAACTGATAAGCAATTAACAACCCATATACAATCATGAACAAATAATGGTTGAAATGGAACAAGAACATTTATACACAATCAACTACATCTACAAAACTGAAGAAGGTCACATGCTTAAGTTGTTGATTCTAAGTTTTGGGGCAATGAGCTCTGCTAAGGGTTGTTTAAATTTTTATTAACACAAGTGTTTGGTTTGATAGTTTGTGGGTTGTTAAAATCATTTACAAGGCCAAGGGCTTTTTACTGATTAGCAGTCTTGAATCTTTCTATCTCTTTCATGTGACTGATTAGAATAAATGGCAACAGAGCAAGCATCATCGGTTGTAAAACAGAAGCTGTCTAGTAATTTTTCTATTAGAAAAAACTTTTGCAAAAGAAAATCTCTCAATAATTTAGAATATAAAGATGCATTTATTTTCTGGTTTCTTTATGTTTTCAATTGGCTATTTTGGGCCTCCCTATATTTGGTTGCTATGTTACCACCTAACAGTCAATTGGAAAAGAAAATGGACTTAGAAGGTTTATTCTTCAAATTTTTAGTGTAACAAAATGGATATATTTGTCACCTGCACAAGCTCTTCTCAGATGCTGCAAGTGCTATGTCCTGCAATCCCCAAAAGTTTAAGGAAAAAAACAATCTTAATGGTCTAACTTTGAATTTGACAATTCATAATAAGGATACATGCTTTAATTTTGTTATGATTAAACAAAAAGAGAACAAGATATGGTTAAAAACAAGAACAGTGGTCAACTAAATTATAATTCTACACACATTCTAACACCAAAAGCTATTTACGCCAACAATGAATGTTTAACTACCTAAGAAGCAAATACCAAAGGGTCTCTGACCTAACCGAACCAATTTGTACGAAAGGCGTCCCTCCCCAAGTGGTTGAGGGTTCACGTTAGATTAAAATAACATCTACAAATCTTAAACTCATGCAACACATAGCAGATTATTTAACAAACTGTCACATCCCGGCGGAAGCGCGAAACGATGTTCGGGTGTGACTAGCTTTTATCAGAGTGCATTAATTATAGCAGAGCAACATATAGAAATGTTTTTCAATAAAACCACAAGATATGACATGCTTTATTCATAATATTCGAGAAATTACATCTATTACATAAGTTTTCAAAATTCGATGTAATTCTAACTATTTTTAACTACAGCATGTCTTCTTAATCCACAAATATACTCCCGTCAACGATGTTGACGATTATGGTCACACAGACTCTTTCCACAACTTCATCTTATCCGTTATGGACTTTGAAGCTACAATCAAAACTATTACTCTTTTTGTCCTGAAAAAGCATACTTAACAAAATCAACAAAATGTTGGTGAGTTTCATAGGTTTATATAACGAAAGTTATTTATGTGATGTATTTGTTACAACCAAACCTGCACAACATAATCATACTGTCACGAAATAATTGTATCCTAACCCTCATTCCGGTTAGATACAGAAAATAGTAACAACCCTCATTCGGTTGATACTAATTCTCACAAAATCGAGTAATATTGTATCCTAACCCTCATTCCGGTTAGATACAGGGAAATAGTAACAACCCTCATCCGGTCGATACTAATTCTCCTAAGTAGCGCTACTAACATTACCAGACGGTTCCTCATTCGAACTAATGGTTGTATCACAAATGACAGTAAGTTAACTCAAGTAAAAGTAATACATCAACCACAATTTGTATGCTTTTTCCCCCAAAACTTTACTGAATATCAAAACGGTTGGAAAATGGGCTATGAACTCACCGTATTCTTCACTTGAACCTAATAAAATAGTTCACAGTGTTAGATAATACTTCAAATCTTTTTCTGTTTTTCATTGACTGTAAAAATAGAAACATGTTCGGGCCTCCAAAATTACCCTTTTAATTGTTTCTAGATAATAATGTAATTTACTTTGTAAATTACAAAAATAACTCAAATATAGCTTTGTTTCTCTAAAAATCACCAATTTCTTACAGAAATTAGTTTAATCTATTTAGAATCTTCTGTAATTTTTATAGAATTTATTTCCCAACAGATTATTTGTTATAAGATCTACAAAATCACAAAAATTCATAAAAATTAGCTACTGCAGTAAATAAATTCTCATATTTTTACATATAACTTCAAATATTATATAGAACAACATATAATTAAATCACAGTCCCAATGTAGTCAGAATAATTTCTATCATTTCTCATAATAGTCCAAATATTCATCAAAATGTCCAATATTGTCCCATCAGTCCTCATAAGTCCATATATTTTCTCTCATCAGTCCAATAACAACATATAATTTTTATAGAACCTAACCATTAACAGATTATTTTCTGTGAATTTTAAAAGATTTAAATAAATAGTTAAAAATAGTTTTTGTTTATGAAAAATTCCAATATTTTTACAGAATACTTATTACATATCATCAAACAACATATATTTATTTCATAGTTCAAATAATACTATAATAGCTTCTGTAATTTCTTCAATAATCATAATATTTAACAAAATAGTTATGTTATTCCATAATTCATGAAATTTATATATTCTGTAATAGGTGTGTTATTATTTCATCTATGATTTTATCCAGATTTATTATGTCCTTTAAGTATTTATTGCTATTTATTTATTACAGATCATACAAAAATTCGTATTTAAATTATAATAAGGTATAAAATTCTGAAATAATTCCAGAAGCTATTATACCTTAAAATAATCATTCTGAGAATTTATCATAATTTTATTGGATTTATTTATATTTTTGGCCTTTTTCACCTATTTTCTCATAAAATAATTTGTATAAATTAATTGGTTTATCAAAATTATACCAACTTCTCCAGTTTATTATTTCAATATAAGAATAAGTATTTTATATGATTATTCCCACAATTGCTTTTAATAAATATTTATTTGATTTTTCTTAATTTTTAAGTTATAAATACAAGAATATATATTTTATAAAAACATAAGGTTTCTGGATTTTGAAACCTTGTTACCCAAGTTTTAAGGTTTCAAGACCTTTAGGAGGGTTTTTGGTAATTACATCCATATACATACATATATACATCGGTATGTATGTATATATATGTATAGATGTAACATATATGTAATTAACTTGTTCTAGTTACCTTAGATGATGTGTTAGAAGGTGTTCTTCACTTCTGGATCTTGAAAACAGGATGTTGAGAGCCGTGGATGATGATGGAAGATATAGATGATAACCGGGTGTTGTTGTTGCTTTGTTGTGTAACCGAGAGGATGGTAGATATGAGGTGGTAATGGTCTTGTGTTTGAGAAGAAAAGGCAGAGATGATGGTAATAGTGAAGATGGTGCTCGATGGTATGGTTTGCAAAAGAAGAGACCGAGAGATGATGATGATGATCGGGTGTGAAGGTGGTGGTGTGTTTGAAAAGAAAACCGAGAGAAAGAGAGTAGGATGTTAGGTAGTGGTTTGGTGGGTATATGTTTCAGAATCTCACGGTTTTAAAGCCACAAAAGAGAGGTGATTCATCATGGGAAATGGCTAGGTGGTAAGCCCTCAACTTCCCTGCCCGAGAGGTTGCCACATACTTGCCTCCATGGAAATCTAGTTTAGGTACCTAGATGATTAGGTCTTGACTTTTGGGTGTGAATGGAAGACAAGAAATTTTCTTGGAGTTATAGATTCCTTGTAATGATGGTGGTGTAGGTGGTTTCAAAACTTCAAACCGAGGGGTAAAGAAGTGAGGGTGGTTTCTGGTTTAAGCAAGGTGGTTTTGGGTTGGTATGTTTAAGAATAGGTATAGGGAGTGGTGGTGTTTAAGGTAGGTAGTTTGTAGTGTCTTTGATTTAATTAATTCCTTTTGGGTGTATATATATATACCCGTAGCATATACATGTATGTATGTGTGTGTGCTCGTAAGCTCATATATATATATACATAGGTATGTATATATACGTGAGTTTTAGTTAGATTTTATGTAATCATTTATTTGATATACATATAAATATAGTTCACGTAGATGTACACGTAAAAGTTTGTATATATGTACACGTATGTAAAATTTTCGGGCACATAAATCTTCATTTATATCTAAACTATCCATATACGTACATGCATGTAACATGCATACGTGAAAACATGCCTATAAACATGTATATCTTATGCTCACATATATATTTTATTTTAATTTGTCTTAATATGCATATAAAATATATATAATTTTCTAATAATAAAAAAAAATTCTAGGGTTGTTACATTCTCCCCCCGTTAAAAGAATTTCGTCCCGAAATTCTGTGGAGTATGTTTTTAGAAGTCTAACTAAATATTAAATAGGTGAGGGTACTTCTTTTTGATTTCATCTTCTCTTTCCCAGGTGTATTCTGGTCCACTTTTTGCATTCCACTTGACCTTTACTATAGGAATGTTTCTTCTCCTTAATTTCTTTATTTCTTTTCCTACGATAGCTATCGGTTCTTCTACAAAATGCAATTTCTTATCAACTTGTATTTCTTGAATTGGTATCTTGAGGGTTTTGTTGGTTAGGCATTTCTTGAGGTTGGACACATGAAATGTGTTGTGTACTCCACTTAATTTCTATGGTAATTCCAACTTATGTGCTACAGGACCAATTTTATCAATAACTTTAAATGGACCAATGTACCTAGGGTTCAACTTACTGGATTTCCTAAATCGAAAAATTCCTTTAGAGGGAAATATTTTCAGATAGGTTTTGTCTCCAAAATTTTCAATGCAGGGAGCAGGGATTTAGTATTCACATGAGGGATTATGATCCAAAACATAATAGCATTAATAGACAAGAAATAACAGTGGCCAGGTGTTATTGCTTATTTATTGTGATTATAATGTTCTAGCCATTATTCTCCATGATTCACCAAAACCCATTACCCAATACCTATGCAATTTATTATCTGAATATTAGTTAACCCAAATGGCATTACAAGAAACTCGTAATGTCCGTACCTAGTTCTGAATGCAGTCTTAGAAATGTTATCTTCCTGTACTCTTAATTGATGATATTTAGATCTTAAGTCTATTTTTGAAAAATAACTGGATCCCTGTAGTTGATCAAACAGATCATCAATTCTAGGGTGTGGAAACCTTTTTTCTTTATGGTAACCTTATTAAATTCCTTATAATCAATACATACTCTAAAGGTTCTATCCTTCTTTTTAATAAATAATACTGGTGCTTCCCAAGGGGATACACTAGGACGTATGAATTCTTTATCTAACGATTCCTGTTTAAGTTCTTTCATCTCAGTTGGTGCTAAATGATAAGGTGTCTTGGCAATAGGGGCTGTTCCTGGTATCAATTCTATTTTAAATTCTACCTGACGAGGTGGTGGTAATTCAGGTAATTCATCAGGGAACACATCAGTATATTCATTTATAACAGGAATACTTTCCAAATTTTCCTTATCAAGTTGTATATCAACAATATGAATCAAAAATGCTAAACAATTCTTGTTAAGATACTTTCGTGCTTTTTCACAAGTAATCAGTTTCACAATATTACATGGCCTATCACCATAAATACAGAGAATTTTATTTTCCTTAATCAAAGGAATCTTAATCATTTTCTTATCACAAATGATTTCAACATGATTTGTACTTAACCAATCCATTCCTATTACGATATCAAATCCTCCTAACTTAATAGGTATCAGATTTATATCAACACAGTACTCATCTAAATTTAAGATGCAATTAGGAATGATTTTGTCAACTTCAATTATCTTACCATTAGCTAATTCTATCACATAATTGTCACGTAATTTTTCAAATGTTAGACTAATTAATGGTCTAATAGTATGTGAGACAAAACTACGGGTTGCTCCTGTATCGAATAATACTTTAGCGTACTGGTTATTGATAAGGAACGTACCCGTAACTATTTCTGGTTCATAACGAGCTTCATCAGCTTGTATCACAAAAGCTCTTCCCGAGGGTTGTTCTGGTTAGCTGGAGCCTTACCCTTTCGTTGTGGACATTCGTTCCGGAAATGACTTTCACTTCCACATTGAAAGCAGACGGTTTTATTGCTAGTAGGGTTTCTACATTCTCGGGAAATGTGTCCCTTCCTTTTACAGTTATAGCACACCACTGTCATACAGTTTCCTGTATGATATCTCTGACAGATATTGCACTGTGGTGGTTTTTCTAATTCCTTTTCTTGAGTTGTTCCCAAAAAGTTTCTTGGTGGAGATCGGGTTATTCTTTTCTGAGAACTTTCACCAAATCTTCTTCCCGAATGGTTTTCAGTCCATTTCCTCTTTTCTCCTACCTGTTGGTGACTTAATGATCCATTCCTGATCATTTCATCTGTCAGACTTCCTGACAGGATTACTGCCTCCTGGAAGGTTTTGGTTCTAGCTGATTTCACTAATCCCCTTATTTGTGGCACTAATCCCCAAATATACCTTCCTATCCTTTTGGATTCCGGGGTTATCAAGTGTGGTACTAACCTGGATAGTTCATTATATCTATCACTGTACTCCCGATGTGCTGCACCTTTCATTTCTAAGGCTAGGAATTCAGCTTCTAGTTTTTCTATTTCATTATAGGGACAGTATTTTTCTGTTACTAGTTTCCTGAATTTTTCCCAACTTATTTTATTCATAATATCCCTACCTTTAGTGAGTACTTCCATCTTCCACCAGGATTGGGCTTCTCCTTTTAAGGAATGTGAAGCAAACAGTGTTTTAAGATTTTCAGCACAGTTGCTAATTTCCAGAACTCCTTCCATGTCATCTAGCCATCTTAAAGCTTGTACTGCTCCACCTTTCCCATCAAATTCCCGAGGTCTACAGGACATAAAGGTTTTGTAGGAGCATCCTTTTGACATTCCATTCTGGATTTCTTCTTCCTGTTGTTCTTCCATGTTTATATTTTCAGTCCTTGCTGGTGGGTTTGAGGTAGTTCCAACATTCAGGTTTTGCTGAAGTTGGTTAATTAGGGTAGGTAAGGTAGCTTCTAGCTGTTGGGCTATCATCTGAGATATCCTATCATTCTCAGTGGTATCAGGGTTCACAGGGTTTACAGGTGTTTCTTTTTGGCGGCATGGTTTACTATAGTGAATTCATCATGTCAGTATGTTAACAAAATAATTTAACACAAAGTCATTTTCATATAATCAGACAAAATAGTTAGTCACAGAAATACATGTATCTTTTAAGTTCTTATTTTACTCTTATTCTAGGTTAGATTATAAGTCTCTAATTCTTGCGAATCCATTCCCACATCCGTTCAAAGATACTCTTTTTAGGGGTCTTAAGCTTCTTAATGTCCCTCTGGATCTTCCAGATTCCTAGTTGGATTTTCTTGAGTTTCTTAAGGGTCTGCTTGGTTGTCTTTGCTTGATCTAACTCTTGCTGCTTAATCATCTCATCCTTATCTCTAGGAATATCAGATTGATATTGTTGTATCTCCACATCTTCAGTTTGTTTAATTACAACCTTGTCTCCACGTCGTATTTTCTTTCTGGGAGTCTTGATAGTATATCCTCCTACCTGTACTGGGGCACGTCGGATGTAAAATTTTGGTTTCACTTCTAGTTGAGGAGTCTCCTTAGCTAGCTGGGGTTCTGGTTCAGGTGTTATTTCCTCAGAGTCAGAGTACTTGACAGGACTAGTTTCATGAAGATAGTGATCTGAATTCATTCTGCCCAACTGTCCTTATAATAACTCTTAATTAGTTAGTCACATATTATAGCATAAAATTATAATCACAGAATTTCACATAGTTGTCACATAATCCAAATAATATCAATTTAGTCTGAGCTTATGGTTATAGTCTAGGTATTATTATGATACCTAATTCTCTATAACCAATGGCTCTGATACCAACCTGTCACATCCCGGCGGAAGCGCGAAACGATGTTCGGGTGTGACTAGCTTTTATCAGAGTGCATTAATTATAGCAGAGCAACATATAGAAATGTTTTTCAATAAAACCACAAGATATGACATGCTTTATTCATAATATTCGAGAAATTACATCTATTACATAAGTTTTCAAAATTCGATGTAATTCTAACTATTTTTAACTACAGCATGTCTTCTTAATCCACAAATATACTCCCGTCAACGATGTTGACGATTATGGTCACACAGACTCTTTCCACAACTTCATCTTATCCGTTATAGACTTTGAAGCTACAATCAAAACTATTACTCTTTTTGTCCTGAAAAAGCATACTTAACAAAATCAACAAAAATGTTGGTGAGTTTCATAGGTTTATATAACGAAAGTTATTTATGTTGATGTATTTGTTACAACCAAACCTGCACAACATAATCATACTGTCACGAAATAATTGTATCCTAACCCTCATTCCGGTTAGATACAGAAAATAGTAACAACCCTCATTCGGTTGATACTAATTCTCACAAAATCGAGTAATATTGTATCCTAACCCTCATTCCGGTTAGATACAGGGAAATAGTAACAACCCTCATCCGGTCGATACTAATTCTCCTAAGTAGCGCTACTAACATTACCAGACGGTTCCTCATTCGAACTAATGGTTGTATCACAAATGACAGTAAGTTAACTCAAGTAAAAGTAATACATCAACCACAATTTGTATGCTTTTTCCCCCAAAACTTTACTGAATATCAAAACGGTTGGAAAATGGGGCTATGAACTCACCGTATTCTTCACTTGAACCTAATAAAATAGTTCACAGTGTTAGATAATACTTCAAATCTTTTTCTGTTTTTCATTGACTGTAAAAATAGAAACATGTTCGGGCCTCCAAAATTACCCTTTTAATTGTTTCTAGATAATAATGTAATTTACTTTGTAAATTACAAAAATAACTCAAATATAGCTTTGTTTCTCTAAAAATCACCAATTTCTTACAGAAATTAGTTTAATCTATTTAGAATCTTCTGTAATTTTTATAGAATTTATTTCCCAACAGATTATTTGTTATAAGATCTACAAAATCACAAAAATTCATAAAAATTAGCTACTGCAGTAAATAAATTCTCATATTTTTACATATAACTTCAAATATTATATAGAACAACATATAATTAAATCACAGTCCCAATGTAGTCAGAATAATTTCTATCATTTCTCATAATAGTCCAAATATTCATCAAAATGTCCAATATTGTCCCATCAGTCCTCATAAGTCCATATATTTTCTCTCATCAGTCCAATAACAACATATAATTTTTAAGAACCTAACCATTAACAGATTATTTTCTGTGAATTTTAAAAGATTTAAATAAATAGTTAAAAATAGTTTTTGTTTATGAAAAATTCCAATATTTTTACAGAATACTTATTACATATCATCAAACAACATATATTTATTTCATAGTTCAAATAATACTATAATAGCTTCTGTAATTTCTTCAATAATCATAATATTTAACAAAATAGTTATGTTATTCCATAATTCATGAAATTTATATATTCTGTAATAGGTGTGTTATTATTTCATCTATGATTTTATCCAGATTTATTATGTCCTTTAAGTATTTATTGCTATTTATTTATTACAGATCATACAAAAATTCGTATTTAAATTATAATAAGGTATAAAATTCTGAAATAATTCCAGAAGCTATTATACCTTAAAATAATCATTCTGAGAATTTATCATAATTTTATTGGATTTATTTATATTTTTGGCCTTTTTCACCTATTTTCTCATAAAATAATTTGTATAAATTAATTGGTTTATCAAAATTATACCAACTTCTCCAGTTTATTATTTCAATATAAGAATAAGTATTTTATATGATTATTCCCACAATTGCTTTTAATAAATATTTATTTGATTTTTCTTAATTTTTAAGTTATAAATACAAGAATATATATTTTTATAAAAACATAAGGTTTCTGGATTTTGAAACCTTGTTACCCAAGTTTTAAGGTTTCAAGACCTTTAGGAGGGTTTTTGGTAATTACATCCATATACATACATATATACATCGGTATGTATGTATATATATGTATAGATGTAACATATATGTAATTAACTTGTTCTAGTTACCTTAGATGATGTGTTAGAAGGTGTTCTTCACTTCTGGATCTTGAAAACAGGATGTTGAGAGCCGTGGATGATGATGGAAGATATAGATGATAACCGGGTGTTGTTGTTGCTTTGTTGTGTAACCGAGAGGATGGTAGATATGAGGTGGTAATGGTCTTGTGTTTGAGAAGAAAAGGCAGAGATGATGGTAATAGTGAAGATGGTGCTCGATGGTATGGTTTGCAAAAGAAGAGACCGAGAGATGATGATGATGATCGGGTGTGAAGGTGGTGGTGTGTTTGAAAAGAAAACCGAGAGAAAGAGAGTAGGATGTTAGGTAGTGGTTTGGTGGGTATATGTTTCAGAATCTCACGGTTTTAAAGCCACAAAAGAGAGGTGATTCATCATGGGAAATGGCTAGGTGGCAAGGCCTCAACTTCCCTGCCCGAGAGGTTGCCACATACTTGCCTCCATGGAAATCTAGTTTAGGTACCTAGATGATTAGGTCTTGACTTTTGGGTGTGAATGGAAGACAAGAAATTTTCTTGGAGTTATAGATTCCTTGTAATGATGGTGGTGTAGGTGGTTTCAAAACTTCAAACCGAGGGGTAAAGAAGTGAGGGTGGTTTCTGGTTTAAGCAAGGTGGTTTTGGGTTGGTATGTTTAAGAATAGGTATAGGGGAGTGGTGGTGTTTAAGGTAGGTAGTTTGTAGTGTCTTTGATTTAATTAATTCCTTTTGGGTGTATATATATATACCCGTAGCATATACATGTATGTATGTGTGTGTGCTCGTAAGCTCATATATATATATATACATAGGTATGTATATATACGTGAGTTTTAGTTAGATTTTATGTAATCATTTATTTGATATACATATAAATATAGTTCACGTAGATGTACACGTAAAAGTTTGTATATATGTACACGTATGTAAAATTTTCGGGCACATAAATCTTCATTTATATCTAAACTATCCATATACGTACATGCATGTAACATGCATACGTGAAAACATGCCTATAAACATGTATATCTTATGCTCACATATATTTTATTTTAATTTGTCTTAATATGCATATAAAATATATATATAATTTTCTAATAATAAAAAAAATTCTAGGGTTGTTACACAAACAAATAACATATACAAACAGCAAAAAACAACAACTTTGTAACCAAAAAGGCTAAAAAAGAAGTACATAACCAACTATAACAACAAAAATATTAAGAAAAAACCCAATTTCAACATGCTGCATACAGATCACACCAACAACAACCAGCTAACAACATGAATACACCCGCAACACCTAAGGTATATATAATTAAGATTTTATTGATTTGATCACTTGTTGAAATTAACATTTTTATCTATTACAGTGTTTTTTATTATGCTTTTTGAGCTGTCATCTCATTGCTCTTTTGTACCAGATCTATGTTCCAACTTCCAACAACAGTACCAAGTTAAATTTCATGTTCACTTGTTGAAATTAACATTTTTATCTATATATAGCTTACTCTTTTGTACATATCTATGTTCAGTTGTTGAATCAATGACCTTGTAGCAAAGTACGTGACAAAAAATAATTTCATGATGTATAGATTCATTATAACTTACTAAATACAAAAACTATAACAATTGACTATAACTAAGTACGAATAAGTGTATTTTCTAGATTTGCTACTAAGTAAATACAAGATAAAAACTATACATGAAGTCAAACTACCATTAGGAGACAACTCAAGAACAAAATGTAATCCCCCTTCAACACCATAACCTATTAATTTAACTGTATTTGGATGGTTAACATGACCTTATTGTTTAATAACAACAATTTGTCCAATTTATCAGAACTCTTTTATACACCTTTGCATAAATCCATTTCCAATCATATTTTCTATAAAAAGTTGTAATGACTAAGGAAATTATGAGATAATTTCCAGGTTTTTTTGCCTCCCATCAACATTACAGCAGACAAAGATTCTTTTGTTCCTACATTGAAAATGATCTTGTGCTACTTATCATTAGTACCTTAAATAAGGCAATCATGCTTATCATTAGTAAATTAGTAACGTTTTAGAAGCTGCATATTCAAATTAGTAAATCTTTTGTAGTGTGAGTGCTACTGTTTAATTCTCTTTGGTGTTTTGTCTTGACTGTTCTCTATAGTGCAACTGTTTAATTCTCTTTGGTATTAGGAGTACTAAGATTGCACATAACAAAAAAAATTAAGTAATGTGTTGTTAACTGTTTCTGCCGCCGCATTGCGCGGTGCAAGAAATATTGTTTGCTTCTGTTGCTTGAATTAATATAAGTCATTTTGATTATGTAAGGATGGAAGATTTTTATTTTGGAAAATCAAAGAAAGATATAGATTAAACACTGACTATTTTTTTATATGTTAATGGCAGGAGATAATGTTGACATGGTCCTGCGTTCATTGCAGAAAGTAATTTTGTCAAACTCGAATTAAGGTTAAAGTCACATTTAGCTTAAAATCACATACAAACATATGTTCATTGGTACTCACTTTTATAGTTTCATTGCAGTCTGTATGTAATTTAGGAGTATGGTGCATATCAGTTCAACAATTAAATTCACTGCTCTTAAATGCACGTATTAAATCTTTATAAACCTGTAAGGCGCCAACATTTTCACTCACTCACAAGGTTAAGAACCCAAACCATCATTTTGTAAACAAATTATAAACCTGTGATTTATATGAAAACCTTCTTTTAACACAGGGTTAAACACACCCATGGTATATGAAACACTCAAAAAGTAATATCGTTTTGAAATTCCACACATAACACATCCAATCAGGATGGAAAAGCATGTGGGACACACATAAAAATACAAACAAATACATTACAGCACAACCACATATATTAAACAACAATGTAAAAGGCTAAAGTAGGGAATTTACCTTACTTAAGCATCAAACAACATTAGTAGCAGACCTGCAATGCAAAGTGCACCAAGAAAAAGAAATTAAAAAAGATTATGTTAACAACATAATACATCAGGATGGAAAAGCATGCGGGGCACACAAAAAAACACAAACAAATACATTACAGCACAACCACATATATTAAACAACAATGTAAAAGGCTTAAAGCAGAGAATTTACCTTACTTAAGCATCAAAAAGCATTAGTAGCAGACCTGCAATGCAAAGTGCACCAAGAAAAAGAAATTAAAAAAGATTAGGTTAACAACATAATACATCAGGATGGAAAAGCATGCGGGGCACACATAAAAACACAAACAAATACATTACAGCACAACCACATATTGCATGGAACTTTGTGGAATAAGTACAGCAATGGATAGACAAAAGATTATGCTTCATGATCTTACTGCTACTGTTAGAGATATGATAAGAAACACTAAAATGTTCTGTGTTCTTTCATGATTACAGCAATGTTCTTTGTGAACCTGGTTCTGGTTTCTTGTATCAATTAAACTAACCACCAAGGTTACAAATAGTCCAATCAAGAACCAAGATTTAGTTTTGCTATACGGATTAAATTGATAACAATGAGATATACATGAACTGAAACTAATTATAATCTACTAAATAAGATGATAAGTTAAATGACTATTTCAAATTACATCTACCTAAATAAGATGACTAAAGTAAATATTTTTAAACACCACCTAAATACATCAAGTCCATAAAATTATTTGCTTGAGAAGATCAGCTCAAAACATACTGACAGAAAGCCAAATCAAGAACAGCTAGCAAACATACCCAGATCAGAGACTTGAAATTTAATATTGTTGTGGAAGTAAAAAAGGAAGCTTGACTTTCTGCTAACCAACTTAATCTGCTATAATGATATTCATGTTTTTATTGAATGAATGTAACTTTTGTTAAAATGTACATCAATCGAAAATGTTTCAAATCATAATAGTATTTTAGCATCAATGCTATATGTGAGTAAAACCAGTAAACCTCATATCTTGTGGTGTCTCATATGTATAGAAAAGATCTATTTTACAAATAAAGGCAACATCATATTGTAGTTAACAAATGAAATTTATTATGCAGGTATGCGATGTTGGTTTTTAACTCTAAATAATAAAATTGGGGCTCTGTGGTTTTATTAATTAAAATTGATAATTGATTGTCATGATATGCTATACTTATATCTAAGTTGTTTGAATTGTACAAAACAGAAAATCAAGATTGGGTTATATATTGTATGATGATCATCTAAAACCCACTGATTCAAGCATAAAACCCACCAAAACTCATTTGTTAATTTTAGTAAACCTGTGTCATATGTATATTTGATTGGTGTTTATGAAAGCTTTGTTATGAGCAGCAATTGTGAGTATAAACCACTAACTTAGTGACAATACAATACACAATCTTATAAGCAGCAATTAGAGTTGCAAAAGCAACAAAATCAAATCCACAGACCTTAGCAAAGCTCTTCTACCTACAACCTCAGCGTGAGAATCATTCAAAACACTTAGTTCCCGTCCCCAGCGCAACCACCTTCAATTCTGCAAATTGATTAAAGGCAAAGTATGCGTAGACGGATTAATTAAACTACAACATAAACAAAAACCCCAAATTTGCAACATAAATAAAAACACTAACATGAACACTAAAGCTTGAAATCCTCAACCTTCGAAATGAAATCCTCAAGCTTCGAAAGAGCAGATGTGAAGAACTTTAAAACTCGATGTGAACAACTACAAATATCGGTGATGTATGTGACTTTATTTAGGGTTTTTAGGAATTTGAATTTGAATCGGTGATGGTGATGTTACCTTTTAGACGAAATCAACTCTGCGAAAGCAACTCTGATGGTGAGCCGAAAGCAACTATGCCGAGCGCAGGTCTGAGTTTCTGATGGTACCTTCCGAAAGCATCTGAGTGTGATGGTACCTTCCGAAAGCAAGTATGCATCTTGAAAGGAAATCTGACTCTGAAGCTCTGAAAGAAACAATGACTTGTTGCCAAAAGCGTGGGAAACGACGGCTAGGTGTAAGCTCCGATCTCTGTTCTCTCCTCTTTGCGAAAAGCGTGGGAAACGACGGCTAGGTGTAAGATAGGTACCTGATCTCTCCTCTTTACAATGAGTTGTAAGATATGCATTAACACATGTACATTTCTTATAATTAAGAGATTGGGTGAAATTACTTTGGTGCCCCTCTCATATGTATATTAAAGGTAGTATAGATATGTAGATATACATATATATACACATATATATACATATATATATATGTATGTATATGTACATATACACACAAAAACACACATACACACACAGATATATATACACACACACACACACACACACACACATATATATATATATATATATATCTGTGTTTGTGTGTATATGTATGTATATATATCTATGTATATATATATCTGTATATATATATGTATGTATATATATCTATGTATATATATCTGTATATATATAGGTATGTATATATATCTATATGTATGTATGTTTATATATTTGTATGTATATATGTATATACGTATATGTATGTATATATATATGTATATATATATGGATATAGATATATAGATATACATATATATATATGTATATATATACATATAGATATATATATATATATACATATATATACATATATATATATCTATATATATATGTATGTATATATACATATATATAGACACACATATATATACATATATATACATATATATACACGCAGAGATATATATACATATATAAGGTAAGGTTCCTTTGTTAACCCTTGTTTATTTCGATAACCCGTTAACTCTAATATAGCGAACACTTACACAAGTGTAACTAACTTTTACACCGCGTTACGCCACTGATGTAACGATGTTTTCTCAATTATTAAATTTTCCCTCCATTTTTAAAAAAGCTCCACCCTTTTTTAAAACCATTTTAACTTTTTTATATAATGTTATTTTCTTAAATAAATTACATCATTAGATAGATCATTTTAATATCTTTAATTTGAGTATAGTCTTGCTATATTTTTAAAAAAATTTAACGTTCGTTTTGAACAACTACTTTTACCACTATAACTCTAAGTTACAGTGGTGGCGTGGCTAGCTGTTGACCACTAGTTGGGTTAATAGGTTATCACAATAAACAAGGGTTAATATTTGATCCATATCCTACCATATATATATATATGTATATATATGTATATAAATATATATATATATGTATATATATGTGTATATATATGAATGTGTGTGTATATATACATACATACATACATACATACATACATACATACATACATACATACATACATACATACATACATACATACATACATACATACATACATACATACATATATATATATATCTGTGTGTATATATATACATACATACATACATACATACATACATACATACATACATACATACATACATACATACATATATATATATATATATATATATATATATATCTATACTATATATATATTCATTTGAGGAGGGCAAAAGAGTCTTTTCACCTAAATTTCTTAATTTTAAGAGATGTACAAGTTTATAAGCATAATGTATCATTACTAAAGCACAACACATTCTCAAATTTGAATTCCCGCATTGAATGACCTTTTTTTGGTCAAGAAGGTTCCATTTCACATTTCAATTTTTGAATTTGGCTTTCACTCTGTACATTTGAGTGGGGGTGGCCATGGGAGCCGACAATGGCGATCTCAGTTCCATGTGATACGGTTGGCTTCTTTCCCCCTTTATATGCCCTCTTTTGTCTTCCATCTTCGCAGATCTAAATGGCGGTGGGCTTGGGCATCGGTGACGTGGTCTCTCCGATGTCTTCCATCTTCGCAGATCTAAGTGGTTAGCGATGGCGGTCGAGTTTCACAAGGGAGGCGGTGACAGTGGTATCTACTTTCTGGTGGTTCCAATTTCATGAGGTTCTGGCGTTGGTCATTGGATGCCGCCGGTGGTCCTTGTGGACCGCCTTTGGTGGTGTCCGGTTGTAGTCGGCCGGTGGTCCATGTTTCAAAGTGAAAATGTTGCGATAAATGTTACATCGAGGTATGGTCTTTGCTTTCTCTTTAAGAATATATTACATACTGCAAGGTATGTTCGTTGTTTTCGCTCATGTCTCTGTTTTTGTTCATGTTTTGGTGTGCATTGTCTGGTTTGGTCATGTTTTTAGTTTGCTCATGCCTCACATTTGGTAATATCTTTTTTGCATTTAGGTGTAATGTTGTTATGTAAACTGATTTGAGTAGTTAATGTGTTATTGATCTGTTTTCTTAAGGCACATATATCATTGATCAAGTCTGATTTAATATGTTAGTATGTTTTCCCTTAATGTCTCTAATTGTTTGATTCCATTGAATCATATATTGTGTTGTAGTTTCAACTTTGATGGTTTTGTAATTGTGGTCTAAATATATTGGTCATATCTCCCAAGTGAGTTATTACATTAGTTTGTGAAATTGATCCACATCAGTTGATTACTACCAAAGGAATGAGTGATCTAAATGTAGTTTATTTATCATGTTTGCTACTAATTTGGTGAAATGATTTTAGCTACTCATTATGAACTCATTTACATTACTTCATATGAATAACACTGTTGATGTATGGCTTTTTATGAGCTTTCTGTTTCCATCTTCGTATAATAGGGTGCTAGCTTTTCTTGAATAAGCTGTGATGATTGAAGCCAAGATTCACACTTTGGCGTGACGGAATCAGAGGATGGCAACCAATTGAGAATTAAATCTAATCCTCCTTTTCGTTAACTCGGTTAGATTTTTTCAAAATCTCAAGTGATGATTTCAAATGATAATATTTATATTGAGAATAGTGTTTAGAACTGCATTCAAATATCAAAAGCCTATTCCAAGAATTGTATTATTTGAACCTTAAAAGGTAATAATATTGTCACGCCCCAAATTTCCAAAATAAACTTAAGTGACGAGATAATATAAATAATAGTATTATTGAATTCTATTTCGCGAAAAGATTAGTTAGTTGTCAAGTTCAGGCTGGAAAACAAAATGTGGAAACTTGAGGGACCAAAATCGATAATTTAGAAAACCATAAAACAAACCCTAAGCCCCCCCTTCTTCCCCAAATCAGCGAGCCTCTCCCCTCTTCCCCTCTTCTCTCGGTCGAACCCCGAACCCCAGCCACCGGCGGCCGATTCCGGCGAGTGCCGGCGAGTGGCACACCCCTCCTTGCTTCCCTCGACGCCCTGAGCTCAAAAACGACCTCGATTTCTCCCAGAAGGCAGCACATCGACGTGAATCGAAGGAAGAAGGCGACGGTTGCGGGTAGTCGATGACGGTTATGGTGGTGCGACCTTAGCAGTCGCGCGACCATGGCTGTGGTGGTCGTGGTTATGGAAATCGACCACAGTCGGGGCTGTGGTTGTCGCGACGGTGGTTCTCGGGGCTGTGGATTCTTGACCTCGAAGGGCCGACGGTTGGCTGCGGCAGTGAAGGTGATGTATCGGCGGTGGATCTCGGCTAGTGATGGTCGGTGTCGGCTGTGGCTGCAGACGTTGGATGCTCGAGGGCGAAGCCGACGGTGGTGATGGCGACCGTGAGTAGCTGATGGTGTTGGCGATGATTGCTGACTAAAATCATGGCTGTGGTTGTCAGTTGTGGTGATTGTTGGTTGTCGTTGTTTGTTGTGGTCATGGAACAGAGTAACGACAAAGGCTGCTGGTTGTGGGTGGTAGTTGAGTAGCAGTAGTGGTGATGTAGGTTGTCTGACGGCGGCTGTGGTGATGGTAACCCGACTGGTGGTGGCGATGGCTGCGGATGGTGAGGTAATCTGTGATTTTGTTTGTGTTGTTTGTTGTGGTTCATATTGCCTGTGATTCTGTCTGTCGATTGGTTGTTGCTGTTATTCGAGGTGTGTTGATGGCTGTTGATGGCAGTGTAGTCGTGTAAATGAAGACGTGTAAATGTGGCTGTTGTTGCTGTGATTGTGGTTGTGTTGTGGCTGCGGTTTGTTATGGTTGTGTAGGTGTTAATGCCTGTGAGGGTAGTGGTAAGACGATGGTGATAATGGTGATAGTTTGATGATGATGGTGATGATAGATTGATGATGATGATATTAGGATTATAGTTTGATGATGGTAATGTGTTGACGATAGACGTGTTATGATAATGGTTTGATAATAGATATGTTATGGTGATGGTTTGATGATGATGATTCTGGCTCACTGTTCATCGAGCGAACTTATCTAAGTACCAGGAGACTTTGTGAACGAGAGTTCACACCCGTGCCCAGTTGCTAGGTAAAAGTATAGTTTCGCTGGGATGTATAAAGCAAACATATAAGTTCGCTGAGAAGGTTTAGACGATTATGGGTTCGGCTCAATATGTTGATAGTGTCAATGATGTTTATGTGATGATGATGATATGAGAATGATAATGGGGATGTTATAAATTATGATGATTAATGGTGAAATAACCGAAGTCCTAACGAAAGTTAGGCGAATCTGTCGGGCAAAAGAGTAGATTCGCTAAGAACGGATTCAGCGAAACTGTAGTTTCGCTGGGGAGGGCTTGGCGAAATTGGCTTTACAATGTTGTGCTTCTTGGATTTTCTCTTAGGGTTTTCGGCTTCCGGCTATCTAGGTGAGTTCTAGATCCCCTTCTTTTATACATGCTTTACTGTCTTGGGGACGACATACATACCATATGATTTATAATTAAGATTATTTTTAAATAATTCGTTATATGATTTGATAAAGTAATAACTGTGAATTACGTATATTTATTGCCTATCGATAGAATGGTTTAAAGAAAAATGTGACAATTAAATAGATACAGTTACGCGTTATGATGACTGATACTTGGTATGTGTGTACTTAATAAGCTAAGTATTATATATATTAAATGAAAGACGATACTAATAAGAAGTGGAACTTAACAAATGTTACCCCCGGGCCCGTTTGATGATGAAAAGTCTTGCAAGCACTATGATAGACTTCACTTATGTGAGTCTGATGTATGATGATGGATCCGTATTCATGAGCGGGCTATGTGCCTAGCAGTGTGGATCAACTGTCGGGGGAAGCTACCATGAAGATGTGTACCGACGGGGATCGATCAACCGTCGGGGTAGTGACCATGGATAACGTGTACCGACTGGGATTGACATTCGTTGTCAATCAACATGGAGATCTTGCTTTGTGCAAATCTCGCCTATGATGAAGTGAAACGTAATGAAAGAATGAAAGATAATGAACGTGCCTAATGTGATGCAAGTAATGTTTGTAGTATGATGTATGCGTGTTCATTATATGAAAGGATAAAAGATTATATTTTCTTATTTATATAAAGCTAGAACTCACTCAGCGAAGCTGACTTTTGTATGTATGTTAGATTGTTTTGGCAGGTAAATCAAGTGTTAGGGCAAGACCTGATTAGGAGCTACTTGGAGGGTGAAGACTGGCATCCTGTAAAGATTCAACTAACTTTTATGTTTTGTGTAAAAATAAAAGAGTAAATTTTGTTAAGACAATGATTTGTAAATAAAGAACTTCTAGTACAAATCCGGGTTTGACTCTAAGTTGGTGCTTTAGTTTTTGTTTATATAATTAACATTGTTATAATTCCACTGCTTTAATAACTAACACTTTGTCAGTTTTGAACTAAAAATAAGGTTTTATGCAAAATGGCCAATTTGTGAGGTTTCCGGATTCGGGGCCTTACAAATATAGTTTTATGCAAAGGTTGTGTAGTTTTTAACTAGGTTAGTGCATACTTTACTATATTTATTTCAATATGAATTTACTCATTTGTGACATCATATATTCAGGTTAGATTGATTGCTCCAAGTATCATTCAACCAAATAGTGTACATTGCAAAGCTTGATAACGTATGAGACCTTTAATGATAAAAGCCGGCCTTCTAAATTTATTGATTGGATGGAAAAACTTGATGGTGGCAAAAGTGCTTATCGTTTTCTTAAATAGATAAATGCATAGTTAAGAAGGCATGAACTTTTGCTTATATTCTATCTACTGATACCCTTCACTCAATTAGACCGCAAATGAAGGTTGGATATATAATGGTATGATTATCCGGGGACATGATAATCTACTCTATAAATGCTTAATGTTGAAAGTATACTTCGTATACAAAAACATAGAAAATGAGTGTGAAAGTGTGTCGACATCCAATAGCATTGATTGAACCATTTATTAATACAAATATCACAAAAACCCTTCGCTATTCGCAGCATCAATTTTTTTAGGTAATCACACATATTATACCTAGACAAAGATAGATTATTCACCCGCATTAAGTGAGTCTTGATTTATCATAGAGTAACGTGTTAGCATAATTTTATACTGCTTATAAATTTTGAGATTATTAAGATTATTGAGTTATGGTTATAAAAAGCGTTTGGGGTTGGCCCAACATGACTTGATATTGATACCCTTTCATTATAATATGGATAATCATGTATTCTGTGTGTTTATCATTTATTTTTCTTTAATTGATTATTGTTTGTTTAATTGAAGAACAGGACGCGTCCTCTGTGTTTGGAGGTATATTCTTAAACTGATGACTATTGAAGAGTGTAATGTTGTTTGGATCATGCATGACTGTTTTTCATTAATGAGAAAAATTGAGTACTCCATTTGTATCAATAACATCAATAAATGAGTAACGTTTAATATTAAAGGGGAAGGCCATCTATTTGGACAAATTCTACACAGTAAAACAATAAAACAACTCTGTATGCAATGTTTAAAAGGGTCTGGTGATTTAGAGTAATTGTTTTTACTTTAGATAGGGTAACAAAATGGGTAGGTCAAGTGAGTTGTGCTATGGATTGGGTTGGGGTACAAATTTCTTTTGTTCACTGCTTAAATAAATAGTTATTATGTTAACTATGATGCCAAAAGGTTCAATTTTGTGTTGTCTTTGGATTCATTAATTTGATTTCCATACAGAGGGATTCAGCCGGGCTCAATCAAAAAAGACAAGCTTAAGTTTTGTCTAGAAGCTATGGAAATTTTGACTTGTATTATGTATCAATACCAGGTGTGTCTATGAGTTTGTTTTATGTTCTTCATCATGTTGAAATGCAGTTCATATCAATTCTTTTGGTTTGATATTTAACTAATCATTGGCTAAATTGCTTCAAATGGAAACTATGCAGGTACTGATTTTTGCAAAATAATGGTTTTGTATAATCCATTAAACTTTAAACGGAAAGGAGGCTATTACCCAATTTGGTGGAATCGGGTTCTTTATGATATTTTTTCTGTATGTGTAAAGATGACCACGCTTATGGTTTGTAGCCATCTTTACTATCGTTTGATCTATTTAAATGTTAGATTAGATTGTTTCATAACCTTTGTGACATTGTTGTTTTTGGAGCTATTGGTTTTTTTCAATATTGAGCTGAAATTAGCTATGTTTAAAGCTGAAATCAATATGAAATCTTAAAAGAATCAATATGTAATCATAACTTTTGGTTAATACTTCAAGTCAAGTTAGAGAAGATAACAGCCATCATGAATGACTCCCATGAACTTGGCTCACTTGCACCAACAGGTTTATACCTTGGTGGACCAGCAATATGGTTATGCAAGGCGAGGCAGGAGCTGTGATTCAAGTGAAAGGTAATAAATTCATATGTTTGTTATTTGGTGGCTAATAATATACAAACATGTCTATTATGGGTGCTGTTTTTAAACTTCAAGTGAATAAATTGTTTTAGGTGGTGTGTTGATGTTTTTTATAAGTGATTATATAATAATTGAACAACTAGATCAGATAATAAGCTCTATTACAAGTTTAGAGCATGAGCTTGACATATTGTTTGGATTACCACAACTAAAGATGCCAAGATAGCCATAACTAATAAACTTGTTAGACTTTTCTATGATTTAGGCTATAGGCCTAAAGTCTGAACATATAATTACAAGTGCATTGTTTTCAAATTAGAGAGTTATTTCTACTATGAATGTTTTTTTATATTTTATCTCAAACAAGAAGACAAACTTTGGTTTCTTCTTTAAAATATTTATTGTGTGGAAACATCAAAAACTATCAATTTGAGTTATTTGGATCTTGAACTATGTTGTAAAGGATATGACGTTTGGGACAAGGTCTCTGGTTGTAATGTTGCTTGGTGTGAACTAGCTTACTAAAGCTGTAAAAGCCAGTCTAGGGCCTAAGGTATCTATTATTAAACCGTTGTAAATATCTTATTGGCATTTTTACTTTGTGTATTTTGTTTCGGTAGCCATTTATACATCACACAATTGATATTTCTATGCTGTGTGGGGCAGTGGAGTGACTTAAACGATAGTCATATTTCCCTATTAGTGAAGACCTCGTCTGAAAAGAAACTGGCAATAAGGTTGAGGGTTATTTACAACCCTAATAATGAGGTATGCATGTGATTGTAACATGAAAAGTAAATTTACATACGTTGAGTTAGATCTTGGATTTCATAAACCACTTGTCACTAGTGAAATTAGAGGTTCTTTATGAATGAGATTTTATGACTAAGTATGCACATAAGTTGTTTGGTAAAAATGGTTTAATCAAAAGATGATAAAGTTCATTTGAAGAAGAAACAATATGTTGCTAATATGCTTCTCTAAAAATTATGAAAAATAAATAGTACATCTGTTTAAGGTGTATTATAAACGCTTGAAAAACTCTTTAAATAAACCATGTTTCATACTTGAAAACGAAAAACTAATTAGAATGGTAATTCAGTCAAAATCGTTGATTCCAATGGTTGTACATCAGCAAAGCTGATTGGAATAAGTTTGCTTCTGTCATGTTCATTGAAAAATTGTGTAAAATCATATAAAAAGCTGGTAGAGATGTAACATATATGCATGGAGACTACTAAGCATTAAGTGTGTAACACTTATGACAAAAATATGATCTTATCACAACGCAAATGTTCATTAACTAACTGAAAACGAGTATTGCATTGTATATTATTGCCGCCGCCGCATCGCGCGAGGTACCCCACTAGTATATTTTATATATATGGCTACAGTGCTAGGGTTCTAGATCATTCACCAAATATCTCTCTCTCAAACCCTAGATTGTTCTCGTTTGCTTTCTTCATGTGTTGATGTTATTGTTCTTGTTGAATCTGCACAATCTTTTATAATATTCCTCATTGTCTAGAGTTCTTCTTTCTGTATTTGTTCACATCTCATCGTGTTCATGAGTTTATTCTTTGTTTAGTCTTCTTTCTATTTAGATCTGATTGATTAGAGATTTGTTGACATTTTTGTTGTTTATATTTCATAAATCGGTACCATTTTACATGGTATTAGAGGTTTAAAGGCTCCGGTAGTTGTGTTCCTATCGTTGATTTGTTTCTGATTAAGTATTTAGGGTTGTCACATTCAAAAACCCTAATGTTTATTCGTTGTTCTTGAGGATGGTGTTCTGTGGGATATTATCTGGCAAAGGATTGGGTCGTCTGAAGTCACATTTGGAGTGAAGAAACTAGGCCAAGAATCCAAGATCATCTCTGCAATTCTTGTTCGTCTGCCTTTACTTACGTAACCTAAAAGAAAGTTATGAAATCTAGGGCCTAACTAGAGTTGCCTAACTTGGCCGCCTATCTGGTGAGATCGTTGCATCTCTCTTACTCACTGTGACACCCTGGATTTTTCAGGTTAACACCGTTATGTAACCCAAACTCTCCCCGCTATTTTATATTAATCAATCTTATTGTTATTGTTATAAAATAGGAAATTATTATTTTATTTGCTAATAATTAAGCTAGCAATCTAACTAATAATTAAAGTAAGAGTTAACTAATAATTTAATTAATTGAATCCAAAGTAATAACTCTGAATGTAATTTACGTAAAATGGAGGGACCAAAACATAATTTCTTTAGTGTTTTAAACAAATAACCGTGAGCTGCCTTAATTCCATTAGCACCACTTCGCAACCCTAATTAACAACCATCGAAAGGCAGCCCCACTGCTCCCTCAACGGCAACTCCCCCACGACAGTTTCCATCCGCTGCTCTCTTCTGCCCAGCGCTTCTCCGCCTTCGACAGTCCCCCCTCGTCACCACCCGCAGCCCTTCGGCTACAGACGCCTCTCCTACGATTGCGATCACCAACGAAAACAACTCGTACGGTATGTTCCTCGCTCGTCTTATGTGTTCAGATTTATTCGACATGGCTTCGGTTTTTAAGATGCGCGGTGCACGGTTTGGGTTTCGTGTGTTCGGTTGTGTGTATATTGCTAGCATTGTTGTGATAGTATTTCCATGAATGTATGTTATAAAGATGTGGTCGATCCGTACGTAGGGATGTGAAGTGAAGTTTGACCTTGGGTTGTGTAATCGGTTGTATGTATGTGTTCTCTTTGTATGTGTGTTTCTTCTCAATTTTGATTCAAGTGTATCACTATGCGTGTATGTGTGTTCTGCGTGTGGGGGTGTTTTCAACGTGTGTACGTGTGTTTCTGTGTATGTGGGTGTGTGCGTGCGTATGCTGCTGCTGCTGTATGTGTATTTCTTTGCTCCTGATTTTAGTGTACGTACTATATGTGTTAATGTATGTAGTGTATGTAAATGTTGTGTGTTCATGTATGGATGTTATGTGTGTCATGCTTATGTTCTGCGATGTGTATGTGCTTCTGCGTATATGTAAATTTATTATAGTCGTGCGTGTGGTTGTATGTTTTGCTATTCGGTTCATGTTCGGTTTTGACGGTTGGTGTTCTCGGTTGAACTGAGAGTGGCTGGGTTGATGGATTTGAATCTGTTATTCATGGGGTGTTGGTCTTGGTAGCATGTAATACGATGTAATCATGTGTGGGTGTTTTTCTTTGTATGCAAGTACAACGATGCATATATGTATGCATGGACGCTCTACGTGAATGTGTGAATGTCACCATAAGAGTTGACTTTTGTTTTTGGTGTGACTACTGTTAAAACCTTTATGTTACCTGGACATATATATGTATTATATGTATGAGATAGTTTATCATGTATATATATAATCATTATATAATCTTGTGTATTATATGGGATTAATATATGTGTGTGTTCTAGCTTGGATACGTGTTGCATTGCGCATGTATGTCTATGGGTGCAAGCACGAGATGGTATGGTGAAAGATGCGTGCATAATATATATATAGTATAAAGGGTAGGTAAAGTTCATTATATCACCAGGTAATAATAATAAAGGTTTTCGAATGGCAAAAGTAATTTGAAAAGAAGTATATGCGTCCATTGCATATTTTATGTGGGGTATGAATGTGTAGGGTATATTATCTAAAGTGTTATAATTGGTCATCATACATTAATATAAATTAGTCACGTGCAATTAAAAGTAGGGGTTTTTATTAAAATAGGTCATATAATTAAAGTGTACCTTATACATGATAACTGGGTTCCTTGCATTGGATGTGAGTTTGTGTTTGACTGTGTTACTTGTGAACGGGGGAAACAATTGTTAGTGTGTTGTAACCGAATCGTGATCGCAAACTATGCCATTCTATCCTCAATAATTAATTCTATTTTTAGTATTTAATATCAATTAAATACTAAATGAAATTCAGGTTAATTGGAACTCGATCGTTTGTACGTGCATTTATTTGCTATTGTGCATACAAGGTGAGTTCTCAGCCCCACTTTACTACTTTCTTGGGGTGAAAGAAACGTGTGCTCAAACTCATTTTCATTGATCAGTATTACTGTAATATCACTTGTTTACTAGTGTTATACCATTTAAGTCCTCACACTCGAACCGTTAATGTACGTATTATAGCGAGGTAATTCTGAGTAGATCTACTATGTTTGACAAACCCTACCTGGGCTAGTCATGCTAGCCGTTGTATGTCAACGGGTTTAATTGACCTAATATCTGTTGCTCGTGACGGTATTCATAGCCGAGGCCTTCATTTTATTGCCAGCTTTGGTTGCAAACTTCATAACTTAGTAACTGGTTAAGTAGACTAGCTATCTACTGTATTTACTTTGTTTACTGTATCCATTTATATTATGTTCTGTTTATCAAAACATGTGAACTCACCACCTTATGTTGACATTTTAGCATGTCTCTTTCAGGTTCTTAATCGAGCACGACTAGAAGCACTGTCTCTTGTCATTCATTATTGTTGGTTAATTAATACATTTACATTTCTAATCAACTTATACTTTATTTGGTTTTGCGCGTGCCGCGCTGTTTGAATCATAAACTAATACGTTTTCTTTTCGGCATTTACTTTCATGTTTTCTTATTTAACCTGATTTGGAAAACTTTAATGTTAATAAGTAATTATTTTATATAAATTTGTGTCGTTTGGTGTAACTAGCTGAGACCCTGGTGTGTAACATGCCTAACGGTATCACCCAATTTGTGGAAATTGAAGGTGTGACACTCACTGTATGGTTTTCTTTTTCACTCTAGCATTGATATATTCTTGTACTCCATCAGACATTTCTAGTTGGTTACGGGTACGGGCATCCCAAATTTAAATAGGAAGAACCATCATCCTATTTCTTTGTGTTGCATATTATATGTGATTCTATTATCTGCTAACTTGTTATCATTTCTTTGCATCAGGTATGTGTGTATCCCAATATTATGAGTGTCTTCATTAAAACAACTATAACTAATCCTTGATCTACCACCTTGATGTAACCCCTCAGTTCTAGGGCATGATTGACGCATGAGAATTGTAGAGGTGGTGGATTTGGTTGATGAAGGAGAGAAGATTAGAAAATGTGTAACTTCCAGAGATCATGAGCCGTGCAACCCGTTGCAGATGCCGGAAGTGAGAAGTGAAAAGGTTGTATGGTATTACCCAAACTGGATTTAGCATATATCGGGCTAGAAAAGAATTATAGAACCCATATATATAAAAATGGGGTGTCTCAACAAAGGGGGTCCATAGCGGACCATTATACTTCTAGGCAGCAGTCTGCGTTGGATATTCTATCAGAAGATGCATCATTCCTTTTAAAAATGTAAAATTCCTTATGGGGTTCATAGCGGACCATTACAATTGGGTAACGATCCGCTAAGGACCTATGCGACTAGAACCTTATAAAAGGCCTCAAAAGCCTGGATTTGACCCCATTTATACACCCTCTCGGCTTTCTCTCACTACATATGAACAAAATCATGCTCTCCTTTAGAATTTGGTCATTCCAAGTGTTCGGGAAGGCATACGAAGGTCAGATTCAGATCTAATATCTCTTTTCCTGTATTGGTGCTTAGGAGCTCTCGGTTTCAAGAGGTAAACTTGTTTTTATAAATATACAAGTTATTGCTATGTGTGAGTAGATGTGTGATGTGTGGGACTCCATTTTAGTAATAGATCGTCCGGTTGAGACGTGAGCGTGTCAGGAAGCCATGTTATTCTTCAGGATACTTTGGTACGAGTCTAGATCCTCACAGTATGCATTGTTATGGTTTGGTGAAAAATCAAGGTTT